>CAUYQG010003376.1:0-42628 GCA_963574415.1 Tarsius wallacei
TATGACCCCGCAATCCCCCTACTGGGAATATACCCTGAGGAACTCAAATCACTCTATAAAAAAGATACCTGCACACGTATGTTTATCGCAGCATTGTTCACAATAGCAAGAACCTGGAAGCAACCATGCTGTCCATCAAAAGAGGGCTGGATTTAAAAAATGTGGTAAATATACACAATGGAATACTACGCAGCCATAAAAAAGAACAAAATCATGAATTATAGAACTAGATTCTATAATACTGAGTGACCTCTCACAGAAACAAAGAACTGAGTATCACATGTTCTCACTCATATAGTAGACCTTGATCATCCAACGTATTACCACAAGAAAATGACTGACAGCGATGGGAAACTATGGGGAGGAGGGGTAGGGTGATGGAATTAATGGTAGTAAATATCTGTCGGGGGATGGGGAGACACTTCTTATCAACAATGTTGCCTGAACGAAGCATATTTGTATACCTAACCCTTAACTGTACCCTACAATATCATAATAAAATATATTGAATATAAAAAAAAAATTTAGAGTTCATCTTGGTTGGATGGCTTGTTATACTTTATTCAGTGCCTTGTCTTTAATAAAACAATTAAATTTATCTTTTCTATAATCATGTTATTGACTTTTTATCTGCACATCCAGAGGACTTATTCACAAATAACTGTGGAAAGAGCAATCAACAGAAACCTCTATTAGCATTTTACCTGCACAGTGACCACTTATGCACTTTGGATTGTACCCTATATCTTTAAAATATAAAGTATAATAATAATCATAATAATAATCAGAAGAAGAAGAAAACCTTAGGCATCCATCACCAATGCCAAGAATTATACTTGAAACCTTCTGAGTTTAAAATTCCATTTGCCGTGTCATTTTCTACATGGATCAGCACTCTCTGCTTTGGAAGGGTTCCAAATATGATTATCTATGGAATAATGTCCTGATCATGACAGTCAATAACCTAATATTTTCTGTAAAGACTTCAGGGAGTGCTGCATCATCTCAATACACCAAAGTTAAATTTTCTTTAAAAAAATTAACATTTTCAATGTAAAGGAAGCAAGGCAAGCCAACAAAGGTAAGCATAAAGTTTTCTTGAATAAACTGGTAGAAGATGATTTTTTATACTCTCTTATTCCATTTAGGACTCTTCTTTATGTATAATTGCTCTACAAAGACTTACTCAATTGAAGGCAATAGTATATACCAAAAGTAAATACTTTTTCTCAGGAATTATTGTTATAAAATATTTCTTGCTTTCTAGTTGTTCATTAAATATATATTTGCCCATAGTTCTGCTTAATACTAGTAAAAACATCCTACTGAAATTCTACTCTTTAATCTCGCCTTGTTTGGGACTGCATAATCAATTTTGAAAGGAGAGATAAATAATTGTAAAAAAAAAAAAGAAATCTAAGTTGACATTTATTTTACTTCAGTGTTTTAAATATATGCCAATGATTTCTGGTTTGCACTATCTCTGATTAAAACAAAAATCAGCCTTCATTCTTACATTGTTTAAAAAATGAAAGATAAGTAACCTAAAATCATATGTTCTTTTTATTATCTATTTAACCTTTTAATTGGGTTAAATAGGTAATAGACATTGCCTGGTTAATCCTGTGGGTTGGGTTGATTCCTGCCCTCTTAACTTCCATATCTTTTATTCCAAAAGATCCCATTTATTCATTTAAAAATATTTAATGAGAACCTACTACCTGGCAATGAGCACTCAACAGTGAACAGAAAAAAATAGAAACATGTTCCTGTTCTCATGGAACTTATTTTTTAAAAGTAGGTGTGACAGAAAACAATAATTCAATTCATAAAACTGGCCTCTGACCTGATCCATTTTAAAAGATCAGTGACACATAGTTATTATTGTTTGGATAATTAGGTTGTCAAAAATAAAGGAATTTAGGAGATAATTTGTAAGAGGAAAAGAGCAAGTTTTGATTAACTTACTCAGACCCGGCCTTAACATTTTGTATTTGAGGGCTACAGATTTTCAACATAAAAAGAGTTTAATCCCTTTTTGTTAGTGTTATGAAGCATATCTGTACTAGCATTTTAATAAAAATTCTACATTTTTCCCTCTAAGTAAATAAAGTTCATAAAAACTTTATAGCTTATCCATTTTTTTCTGAGTATAAGGGGATTTATGTATCTAAAGAGAAACAGTCTTTTTCCACCAAATACCAATATCACATAAAATCTATGATGGAAAAAAAAAGTTGTAAGATATTTATTCTCCTTCACATAGTCAACTATCTGCCAAAGCAAGACTTAGGCAATTGCTATAAAAGCACTCTTATCTCACCAAGCCTCTTGGGTAAATAAAAATAGGACACATTTAACTTTGGTGAATGAGAAAAATCTTTAAATTTACAGGATTTTCTATTGTTATGTGTAAAAGAGGGTAGGCGCAAAAACAAGGAACAAGCACATTCTCAACAAACACTATTTTATTGCCAAACAAATACTATTTTCCTTCATTGCTGCAATAGAAGATAATGTCTACTTTTCACTCACAATCATCTATGAGAAATATAGAAAATGTAGCAGCAGCCCACAGAGGCACCTACGAGGTGAATTAAAATCACCTGATTTTACATGCTGTTAAGAGACACAACAGCACCTGATCTGGATTATCATGGAGTTAGAATTGCACCCTTCCTCTGGGATCTTCTTCTACTTTAGAATCTAAAAATATGTAGCCTGGGAATGGGTTATAGAATACATCTGTATTGGAAAATATTTGAAGCTTCCCAGTAGAACTCAATTCTTGCCATTTATTCATGTGTGTATTCATTCAACATGGATATCTCAAGTGCCAATGTAAGCAAACAAGTGTCAAGATAAGGAAACCATACAGCTTTCTTAAAATAATCAACCCTACATCTTTAAAGTAGAGGGAAGTACATGCTGCTTTTTCCTTTAGGAATTACTCTCCAATTCTACCTGCCACTGCCACTGCCACCCTGACCTTCAAATTTTTTCACAGACTAAACGACAAGCACTGTGAATGTATTAGGGTGCACCAAGGGTAAATAGTGTGTGGTTCCTGACTTCAAGGAGCTTATGTTCAAAAGAAAGTTACAGATAAGAGAGTTGATAGCAGGAAAGTATGTTATAAATGGGTATTTACCTGAGTGATCTTTCACAGAAATAAAGTTCTGAGTATCACATGTTCTCAGTCATAAGCGGACCTTGAACAATTATTGTAATACTATAAGAAAAGGATTGACAGTAGTGGGAAACTGATGGGAGGGAGGCCAGGAAGTGAGATTGGCTGTAGTGGGAATCTGCCTGGGGAAGGAGGGGCACACCGCATCAATGAGGGTACCTGCATAATTAACATTTGTATACCTAACCCAGAATTGTACTCCACATCTTCAAAATAAAAAAATTAAAAGCTTTTTTTAAGTGGGTATTTATAGGAGGATTTATAGAGCACGGAAGATCTTCTAATTCCTGTAGGTTAAGTAAGACTTTCTAATGCTGGAGAGACACTGAAGGTACTTTGTTAAAGAAGTTGAGCAAACGAGGAAAGGAGTAGAGGGAAAATGTATCAGGACAATCCAGACAAAGAGATTAAAAGTAACATGGCACAAAGGTATGAAACAGCACACATTTAGGGAAATATAAGTCAAGCGTATTTAAGAAAATAGGATTAAGTAAGTCTAGAGAAACAGACTGGAACATTTATGAAAGACATTGCATCTTAATTAATTTGAATTTTTTTCTTGAATAGTTTGGGGAGGACTACTGAGGATCTTGAGCAGGAGAGTAAAAGAATTCCTTCTGCACTTTAGATATCTTCTTTCGGTAGCTGTGAAGAACATGAACTCAATTGGGAGGAATCTAGAGGCAGAGGAAATTTGAAGGGAGTACATTGTACTCATATAGACAGGAAGTAATTAGAGCTCAGAGAAGTGATAAGAGTAGTGATTGTTGGAAGGGAGAGGACAGAACACTTTTGAAAGCAAAAAGAAAGGAATTTGTGACTAATTGGGTTTTGGAGGCCAACTAAAAGGAGGAATGTCATTTGTATTCCAAGAGTTGGTTGGGAGAACAGTTAGGACAGAGAATAAAGGAGGAGGACATATATTTCATTACCAAGTTTAAAATATCTGTTATATCTCTTTATGTAGATATCCAGTAGGTCATTCATATAAAGGTCTGAAACTGAGGAAAGATCTGGGCTAGAGATTACTATACCAATTTATAAGGGTTTACAGTGCTCCTATTAGCCACCTATACTATCAAAAAAGGTTATAAAATATACAATTTAGCTGAACAAGTGTGGTATCATATTAGCATTATTGTACATCATCTGCAGACCTCCCTGAATCTAAACACACTGAATTAAGTTAAATGAAAAAAACATAAATTTGTTTTATAATTTTTGAAGCTAAAGTGTGAATTTTTTGAAATTTTTATACACGGTCATACTGTAATGCCATGATATCACATTATAAAAGAGATTGTATTATAATAAGATAAAATAAGTTCAACAAGTCACCATTCATTATAATTTTATTGTGCACGAGATGGGGGACATTATTTGAGAATGATCTATTAGTTCAGAACATGAATGACCTTACGCATTATGCCAGAGAGTTTAGATTTTAGCCAGATGATAGGGAGTCATTAAAAGGTTTCATATGAAAAATAACATTACACGACATAACACTATATAAAGTCAATGCAGGGAACAGTGCCAATAATGAGAAGGAAAGAGGAAAGATTGTGATCAGGAAAGAAAGTTGGAAAGTCATGTCAAGAATGCAGATGATAGTTTGTATCAAATGCTAGTAATAGAAGAACTGGTTAAAATTACAAGTACTGGTAATAATAATAGCATTAGAGTACTTATTATGTGCTAGGCACGTTTCTAACCATTGCATGTATTATTTTACTTAAATCTCATAAGCGCCTTATAAAATAGGCATTTATTATTTTTCCCATTTTATATGTTTTTATGTTGAGGAAACTGAGATACTAAGAAACCAACATGCCCAAGATTACACAGGTAGCAAGTTATGAAATTAAGATTTAAAGTTAGACACTGTGATTCTAGAGTCCTTGCTCTTAATTATTATGCCTCAAAGGAATTCCTTACCACAAAAAAAAAAAAAAATAGACACATGTAGGTTATTCAGAGGGCATAGGGCTTGTTTAACTGTTATGTTTCACCACCTGAAAATTGAAATTTCACCCAAAACTCTCAGTTAGCATGTCAATAAAGACTAAAAGAAGGAAGAGGCAAAATTTTCATCTATCTATATTTTTAAAAATTATTGGATTTCAAACATCCTTGTAACCAGTGTTAATAGCACTCAACTAGGAGTTAGGAAACATTAGTTTCACCTAGCTGGGTGACCAGATTATTTCTGGATCTTGAACTCCTAATGCACCAGATGTAAGGGCTGGACTAAATTATTTTCAAGGTCTTTTCCAGGTCTAACACTTTCATTCTCATTGTTAGCCAAGAGAATGCTACAAACCAGCTGTTGATTTGGCTAAGGGGGCAAAGCCTTGGCAGTGGTGATATGCTTGGCAACTGGTAGCTTGTACTGGCATTTGAGGTGAATGCATTTGTTCTTGCCAAGAATTAATTGCCTCATTCTGTGGTCACCTTAATCTCAAGCTATTGGTTTAGTTTGCCTGGATTGCAATTATTAATGAGACAGGAAATTTGAAAAGTCAAGATAAGTCTCTACAAAAACATGACTCACTGATGCAAGTTCCTTGGAACTCCCAACTTACAAGCAGTTCCAAGGACAAAGAGAATGGTCTGCAAAGGGAGAGGACCTAAGTGAAACGTGTGGACATTGTGCATTGGCCAACAGCAGAAAAATCAATGTGTTTGCTTGCTATTTGGAACTTTTCAATTCTTTTTTACATTTGAATAAAACCAAATGGTTTAGATAATTTTAAAGTGCACAGTAAATCAGCACCTCTTATCTCCAATTTAAGCATCTTTCCTCGGAGGGTAACCTCTATTTGCAGTTTCTTTCATAATGTTTCACAAAATCTATTCCTTTACAAGCATACAAAATCTTCTCCTCCACACATGTATTTGATTATATTATCCTTGTTTTTCTGAAACTTGCCTTCGTTGATGAATAAATCTGCATATAAAGATTAAAATTATTTATTTATTTATTTTCCTGCTGATGAATCATAAGTTATTTGTCAATGCCATATTTTCTTGGGTCTTTGGCTATATCATAATTTAATAAAAAGTGTGCTATTGACATTTTAATTCATTTTATATTTTTAATCTTTGTAAATAATGCTTCAATAAAGTTAGTTTGTACACTTATGCCTGAATATCTAAGATAAATTTTTAGATGTAAAATTATGGAACTATTGCTGATGTAATGAGCTTTTTTACATATGGAGAAAATGTGTGCTTTGTCCAAAAATATTAGAAGTGATTTTCCTGGATTTTTACCTTTTTCCCTTTATGGTGTTTGGCTATACAAAACTTTAAAACTATATGTGCAGCAAAAATCATTTCTTTATAGATTTGTTTTCTTTCTTTCATATAGAAGGGACATTCGCCACACAAAGATTATTGCCTTTCTGTAGTACTTTTATTTTTAACATTTAAATATTTGATGCATGTAAAATTCATTTTGATGTAATAGGTGACAAGGAAAACTAGGGTTATTTACTAGCTAGCTGTTTGTCACAGCAACATTTATTGAATATTTTAGCTTTTCCCATGAATATTTATACACTAAATTCAATATATAGTATATTTGAGTCTGTTTCTTTTTATTCAATTTCTCTTTCTGTACATCAGTACCAGTCTTATTTAATTGAAGTGGTGTTTTAATATGCTCAAATTTCTGATGTGATTACACTCTCACTTTATTCAATTTACCCTCTCTCTTTTTAAAAAATAAGACTAAAAATAACAGTTTGATACTGAGCGTAGATGAAAGACATTTTTTTAAAAGTTTGAGACCCCTAAAAGGCAGATAAGACCTACAAGTAAATAAAAACATGTATCCAAATTTTTCATTTGTGATCATAGAGTTTAAGTCAAAACTTCCATCATCCATCTCTTTTCAAGACAACATTATTGAGATACAATTGATATATAAAAATCATACATATTTAATATGCATAGTTTGGAGATGTGCAGACCCTTGGGATTTCATCACCACAATCAACCTCCCAAGGTTTCCTTGTATGCATTTGCTTTTTGTTTTGTGTGGTGAGGACATTTACCATGAGATCTCTTCACTTAAATTTTGAAATGTATAATACTGTGCTATTAAATACAGACCCTATGCTGTACAGATCTCTAGAAACTATTCATTTATCCTAACTGAAATTTAATACCCATTAAATAACAGCTCCCCATTTCTTCTACCTGGCAACCATTATTGTATCCCCTGCTTCTATGAGTTTGACTATGATAGTCTCCTACACTTTTAAATGAATTTTGCCAGTAAAATTCAGAAAATTTTATCTTCTTTGGTCAGATGACCTAAGTCTCAGAGTGTACAGTATAAGCATATGTATGTCTGCAAAATGTTTGCTTGCATGGGCACAACACATACATGTACAAGTTCAAATACTTTATAGTTTTGCATTTTAATAATTCCTGGTATTTGGCACTTATCATTATTAATAACCTGCAAGAGTTTATTACTTAAATTATTTGTCATATTTACCATGTCTACTGGATAATAGAAGCTTTTGTATTTGGAGTGTGCTTTTCTTTGTGTTTGGTCAATCCTACAAATGTTTTATCTCTGATTATGTTTGCTTTGGGAACTGCGTCCCTGGTGGCAAGTAAAAGGAAAGCAGCAAACCTAAACATCTGAATCTTTTAAAAAATGCCATTAATAACTGTTTTGATTACCACTTTAGCCCTACTGACAGAAATTTTCCTTATGCTACAAAGTATAGGGGCATACAGAGAGAGCGCTACTAAGCTGGCAATACCAAAGGGTTAAGCCTTTTATTAGCACAGTAAATGAATCTGAACCTAGCATAGACTCTGCTGAACCTCTACAATTACCTAGTGTACTATGGAAATAAAGAAGTGGGAATGCAATCAACATAATTATTTGGCCATGCTCTGGAGGAGAGATTTCAGAGTTAGTGCAGGGCATATTTGAAAAAGAATAAATATAAAATGACCTGAATCTATAAGAAATGTAATTTTGAGAACAAGTTACTTGAAATAAGTATTAACAAAATTCCAAGTACTTCTAGAAAATAGTAGATGTCGTCATAGGGTTCTGAAATTAAATAAGAGACTGTCTGATAAAGGAATGCTCTGACTGCCAGCCAGGAAAATAGAAGGTCATTTACTCAGTGCTGCTCTACCAACTTCAGCATTCTCCTAGTGAGTCTTACATGCACTAACACCGCTTAATTGACAACTGAGATTTAAAGCTGACCCTTGAAAAAGCAAAGAGATTAGTAGTATTGATAAAAGTGAAATAATGTCAAAGAAAATGAAGACCACAGCTGGAAGCAATAGGAAAAAATTTTTAAATGCACATAAAGTGAATTAGACTAAAAGCAGTAAAAACCAACCCATAATCTATAGTTTAAACTTTATGTATGAGACCATTTTTGCTTTTGTTAAAGTTATTTTATGCCATTCTCTGAAAGTAGGGAGTGGCATAGTGAGTTGTGGTTTTAGTATCATGGGAACTTAGTATCAGGGGTGCACAAGTGAATGATATTTGGCTGGAATTGACTATACATATATTTATATATGTATGTATATAATTGAAGTATGAGGAGCTGGGGCAGAAGCTTGGAAAGAAGTCAAGTAGAAATCCAGATAACTACCATAAAGAAGCCATAAAAAAGGAAGAATCTGTATTAAATCATTAGAATGGAAACCAAAAAATCTAAATGAGACCCAATATGAAGTATTGATGGAATATGCATATATTTCCTTAATCCATGGGTGGTTGTCATGGCTTTTTATAAGGAAACATTGAAGACATGGACAGTTTCCTGGTGCTGAAATGCCTAATTTCTACTCTGCCATTCCACTGTCTATCAACCTAAGATCAACGCATTCTTTTTGTGTTGGATTTAGTTATACCTCCTTAAGAAGGTCATCTGTAATGAGAGAATTCAGGGCTTCTCAATGATAGCTTCATAGTAGAATCAATGGTAAGGTTTTTGATGTTTGTTTTGTTTTTAATGCCAATGTCTATACCTGATCCTAGATAAATTGTATCAGTCTCCCAGGAGGTGGGTTCTGGGCTATAACATAATGGGGTATTCATAGAATTTCTCTAAATGTAGTCAGGAATAAATTTGGACCTCTCTAATCCTATACTTCATCAAACTCCTACAGACTGAAAATATATACTGTGTAATCTGTTTTTTTTTAAAAAGGGTACTTTTTGAAAAGTTTCTGTTAGTCCTTATGTAGTTCTCTTATACTATCAACCAAATTGTAATTTCATTTGTTATGAGTCAGTGTCTTTTCTTTTAAATAATTGAGCATGAGTTTGGGTATAATTAATACGAATTAATTGACTGTAAGAATGAATAGGTCAAGAAATAAACAATCATCAGCTCATACTTAAAAATGTTAATCAAACAATATTTTCAAAATAAAAACAAGCCGGGCACAGTGGCTGAAGCCTATAATCGTGGCACTTTGGGAGGCCAAGGCAGGAAGATCGCTTGAGAGAAATTTTCTCAAAGTAATAATAAATCAAATATATTTTTTAAACCCTACATCCTTAAAGTTTAAATAGTCTTAGAGTATATGACAGAAATGGCTAATTTAATTCTATTATCCATTTCTCTCCTTTTTGCTATGATAATGGAATCCCTGATTTTTAGCTGAAAACACATTGGCTCCCACCTAAGTAATGATTATAATTTCCAGCTTTTCTTGCAGCTTTGTGTAATCATGTGACCAAAATCTGGCAAAAAAATATATCTGCAGAAATGTCATAAGATATGATCTTAAGGGACTGTAAGTACATTATCTGTGCCTCTTCTTTCTGCAGTCATCCAAGATTTTGTTACCTAGAATACAAATATAGGATGTTAAAGCCATGTGTGAAAGGGCAACTTCATAGTACAATGCACATGACATCTTGAGGAGCCAGGCTAGCTTTAGACTGCCTTCTCGGTTTTCTTTGTGGGAGAGAAAAAATCTCCTATTTTAATTCCATGTTCTTTTGATTTTTATTTGTCAATTATAGATAATCTTAACTCTAAAGAAAGTAAATTTTAAAATTTTAACTTCACAGTGGCGTACTGCACACAACAAACCTAAAATATTTGGCATTGGTTTTGTCATATAATAAGCAGCAAAGGCACAGATAATGCAGAATGGAAAGCTAATAGCTCTGACTATTCTGTCACCATTTTTAAAAATGTAATTAAATGTTTGCCATTGATGTTTTGAAAGGCAGGCCACATAACCACTGAGATTGCAGCATTTTGAGAAATAATAGAAAAAAATTAATATGTCATCTATAATGGATGCCTTTTTCTGATTTCAACAAAGTAGTCAAGGAGGAAAATATAACTGCTAAAATAGGCACTTTCTACCTATAACCTTCATTTAAGCTGACAGAGAGTCTGTAATGTGGGGCTTTGTATGATTAAAGAAGCCAATTACTCTGTATCCCAATGTCTCAGTCCATTTTATGCTAGTATAACAGAATATCTGGGACTTAGTAATTTATAATAAACAGAAATTTATTTTCTCACGGTTCCGGAGTCTGGGACATTCAAGATAAAGGGACCAACATCTTGTGAGGGCCTCTTTACTGTGCCATCCCATTGTGGGAAGAAGGGGAAAGAGAGCAAAAGGGGGCTGTACTCACTCTTTTATCCTTGTATTAATTCCATCCACTGACTTAATCACCTCTTAAAGGTCCCAGCTCAATATTGTTACAATGGCAATTACATTTCGTTAGAAGTTTTGGAAGGGACAAGTTTTCTAACCATTGCACCCACATTGAGACCATTGTAAATGATGGCCACAAATGTGCTCACAAAGAGAAGAAGCAAAAAGCAAATTAAATATTTTGCCTTCCTACCTAAAGCTATGGTTTCAGATAGTCTCAAAATATTCTTGATTTAAATGACAGAGGAGAAAATGGGCAGAAGCCAAGGATCAATAAGTAGAAGGCCAGAGTTATTAGACTAATAAATAATATTAATGAGATCTTTGCATTTGGTTACTGTTGGTGTGTTGCTATAAAGGAATACCTGAGGCAGGGTATTTTATAAAGAAAAGGGGTTTATTTGGCTCAACCTTCTGCAGGCTGTATAAGAAGCATGGCTTTAGCATCTGCTTCAGGTTGCTTCCACTTGTGGTAGAAGGAAAAGGGAAACCTATATGTGCAGAGATTACACGGCTAGAGAGGATGCAAGAGAGAAAGAGAGGAGGGAGATGCTAGGTTCTTTTTTAATTTTTAATTTTTTGAGTTGGAGTCTCACTCCATTGCCCAGGCTGGAGTGCAGTGGCACGCTCACAGCCTCCCCAGCGTCGACCTGCTGGACTCTGGCGATCCTTCTGCCTCAGTCTTCCAGCACACCCACTAATTTTCTGATTTATTGTAGTGATGAGGTCTCTCCAAGCTGCCCAAGCTGGTCTTGAACCCATGGGCTCAGGCGATCCTCTCGCCTTGGCTTCCCAAAGTGCTGGAATTACAGGCTGACCCACTGAGCCCGGCCTAGGTTCTTTTTAACAACCAGCTCTCAAGGAAACTCATAGAGTGAAAACCCACTAATTACTTCAAGGATAGCACCAAATCATTCATGAGGGATCAACCCCATGACCAAAATATCTCCAAAAATAAGCCCTGCTTTCAACATTATGGATCAAATTTCAACATGAGGTTTGGGGAACAAGCAAACATACTATTGCATTCCATCCCTGCCCAACCCCCATCTCATGTTTTCGTTTTTTTTTTTTTCACATGGAAAACACAGTCACCCTTTCATAATAGTCCTAAAAATCCTAACTCATTCCAGAATCAACTCAAAAGTCCAAGTCCAAATTCTTGTCTGAGACTCAAGACAAGTTCTTTACAGCTGTAAACCTGTAAAATCAAAATCAAGTTATTTCCTTCCAAGATACAGTGGTGAACAGATATTTACTGAATATTTTCATTCCAAAAGGGATAATTTAGCCAAAAGAAGGGGTATTGGGCTCCAAGCAAGTCTGAACGCCAGGACCGCAGATATCAAATCTTAAAGCTCCCAAATAATCCCTCTTGACTTCACATCTTGTGTCCTGGACACATTGGTGTGAGAGGTGGGCTCCCAAGGCCTCAGGCAGCCGCATTCCCATAGCTTTGCTAGACATAGCCCACATAGCTGCTCTCACAGGTTGAAATCTGGTGCCTTCAACTTTTCCAGGCTAGAGGTAGTACACTACCAGTGGCTCTATAATTTTAGAGTCTGGTGGCAGCTCCACTAAGCATTGCCCCTGAGATACCCTCTCTGTCAGCTTCACCCCTGTAGCAGACTTCTGCCTGAACATCCAGGCTTTCTAATACATTTCCGAAATTTAAGTGAAATCCACCAAGCCTCCACCACTCTTGTATTCTTTGCACTTGCAGACTTAACATTTTATGGAAGCTGATTAGGTTTATGGTTTGCACCCTCTAGAGGATCAACCTGAGCATTATCTGGGGCCCTTTGAGCCATAGAGGAGGTGTGGTAAGGTGGCATCCTAAGGCTACCAGGGCACTGGTGTACCAGGTTTGTTCCCTGAAACCATTTTGCTCTCCTAGGCCTCTGGGCCTGTAATAAGAGCAACCGCAGAGATTCTAAAATGGCTTCAGGTCTTTTTTCCTATTGCTTTGGTTATCAGCATTGGCTCCCTTTAGTAATGCTAATCTCTCTAGCAAGTAGCTGATTCACTGCACCTTAGGATTCCTGTCCTAAAAATGTTCTTTCCTTCTAAGTTTTTTTGCTCAGTTTCCTTTTTCTTCACCACCTCAATATAAGCAGTTAGAAGAAACTACGCAATAGCAGTAACATTTTGCTGCTTAGAAATTCCTTCTGCCAGATACCCTGGTTCATCACTCTCAGGTTTAGCTTTCTACAAAGCCTTGAGCTTTGATACGGTTCAATCAGTTATTAGCTAGTTTATAACAAGATTACCTTTACTCAAGTTCCCAGTAAGTTCCTCATCTCTATCTGAAACCTCATCAGCATGGCCTGTCTTGTCTATATTTCTATTAGAATTTTTGTCACATCAGGTATTCTTATAACAATACCCCACTCTTGGTACAAATTGTCTGTCTTAATCCATTTGATAGCTCTTTTTACCAACCAGTTCTCAAGAGAACTAATAGAGTAAGAACCCACTCATTGCTGTGAGGATGGCACCAAGCCATTCATGAGGGATCTACACCCATGATGCTAACACCTCCCAATAAGTCCCACCTTCAACATTGGGAATCAAATTTCAACATGAGGTTTGGGGGCCAAAATTACAAAAATCAAAACTATAGCAGTCACTCACACATAAAACTTACCAAAATCAGAAAATCAGTTGAAGCAAAGAGATAAGCCAAGAGATCAATATATTTTTGAGAAGATTGTTTTGCTAAAGAAATTCTCATAATAGCCTGTTTTATTCCTAAAACCATCTCTTAGTCCTCAAATATCCAACAATGCCACTGGGCCCTGAAAGAATGCAGTTTCCAAGAATGGCATCCAAAGAAACCTCCAGAGGCAGATCCAGAGACCGTGGAGGTCAATGGGCAACAGATTCATCCTAGGACATGAACCAAAAGTTACCAGATGGGCTCACTAAAAACTTATTGGATTGTAATAGAAGTCTTTGTAATGACTGCCCATAAAAATCTGATATGTTAATTAATGGTGAGTGACTGCACATTTTTCCTATTCTTCTCTTTTCCATGTGTAAATTTTTATTTCACTTTTTCTGACTATGCCTTTATATAGTAGGTGAGATGAGAGCAAATACTGCCTTCTGATTTCTGGGATAGATCAGAAAGAGATATTATTGAATTAAATGGAGAGGGAGATGCATCACTCCATGATCCTGGGTTTTGGGCTGGGTAAAGTATGAAGATGGAACACTGGGCATTTCTTACTTGAAGAGGAAGTTATTTTGTTATGTGAGATGGGTATGTGAGATGACAACAAGGTTGATTGCTCTAGAATATAATAAATGTCCCATCTCAATTATCTGTTTATTTCATTATTAGAATTCTAGATTTTTAGATGTGGCTGCTTGAATCGAAGACTAAGCTTCCTAGTCCTTTTTTTACCTAGGTGTTGCCATGTGGCCAATGGTGTACAGGCAGAAGCGTCATGGGACAACTTTTGAAAACCCTTCTTAAGGAGAGGAACACACGATCTCTTTGATCACTTTGCTTCATTCCTTTGTCCATCCTACTTCCTGGGTTATTGATATTGTCATTGTGGCCTATGAGATTAAGCCTATGCAGAGCTTTAACAACACAGAAAATGAGTCCTTGAATGACACATTTTCTCGATCAACTTTGGGAATGTTTGTGTGAGCTAAAAAATAAACCTTGACTTTGCTTAAATCATTGTTATTTTGGGTATTTTATCAATAACAGTTATCTATTTCTTCTCAAACTAAAACATGAGGTTAAACTATTCTTAAATGGTCAATTTGGAAATTTTGCATTTTATTTAATTTTTATTCCTAAATTCATTCATCAGAGAAATTATGATCAATGAAGTAGCTTTAAGGCAAAAAGCCAGAGAAACAGGAGGAAAACAATAAGAAAGAGGAAAAAAGGGGAGAAATTAGAGGTAAGAGGAAGAATAGGAGAAGAAAAATAAATGAAGGCCACTTGTAATATCATATACATGGATAGTCAGATCTTGAATTATCCAAAGTTGTATAATTCTAGATTGCTTTGTTGTAAATAATCTAATAAACCAATGCTACATGGCATGTCATGAAAAAGTAATCTTCAAAGACAAGCATAAATGCTGAATTTTGCATATAGAATTCTGAGAAAGCCTTTAGTTAAGTAATTACCCTAAAATGAATTTACTTTAGCTGTAGATTATAATGATCTGCATTGTTGACATTTGCTTTATATAGCTGTTTTATTTTAAGGGTAGTAATATCTTGAAATGTATGAATTAATTGGAACTCTATAAAACCTGGTAAAATAGAATTCTTAGACTGGACTCTATGGTCCACAAATGGGCTTTATAGTGTAGGGTCTGTAGAGAAATGTGGTGGGTGTGTCCACAGATGCATTTTGCAAGTGGAGAGTTTGCATGACTCATCAGATTCTCAAAGCAGTCTGTAAGCATAAAGAAGTTAAAAACCACTGAGAAATATATCTGAGTGATGTACACAATGTGTGCTACCATCAATAGATGTATTTTTATGATAATTCTGATTGAAACACACGTTTAAGTTACTTTCAATTCCAGACGTTGTTGCAATGATAAAGTATTATCAACTTTCTTATTTATTGTTGTTCACAAAGTAATTTGCAGCTTATTTATCTTATGATAAGCTTCAAATGTTGAATTAGTATTCTTATTCTATGGTGCCACAACAATATCAATAACCTAACACCCAGAATCTGTAAATATGTTACCTTATTCAAATGGAAACAAGAGTTTTCAGGTGTGATTAGATTAAGGGTTTTTGAGATCAGACGATTATCTTGTATTATACAGGTGGACCCAAAGTAATCACTAGGATCTTTATAAGAGATAGGAAAGTCAAAGAGGGGAGATATAATGACAGAAGCAAAAGTTAGAGAGAAAGACAGATTTGAAGATGTTATATTGCTGGTTTTAAAAAATGAAGTAAAGGGATAAGAACCAAGATCACCTATAGAAAATGGTAAAGGCAAGGAAATAAATTTTCCCCTAGGGCTTCCAAAAGAAACATTGATCTGCTTACTCTGATTTTAGCCCTGTAAAAATCTTTTGACTTTTGTCCTCCAGAATTATAAGATAACAAACTTGTTATTAAGCCACTAATTATGATAATTTCTTAAACAGCAATAAGAATTGAATACACCTCCAACACAGTTCCAATAATACTTAAAATTTCCTACCACACTTCCTCCAAATATTTCAAATGGTAAGTTCCATTTAACATGTAACACATCTTATATAATTGAATACTATACAAAAATACCCTCTGAAAAACATATTTTACAGGTGAAAAGATTTTTATCTTTTTCTTTCTTGCTATTTTTTTCTGTTCAGGCAAAAGCGATTATTTTCACTGCTTACTACTCTTTTTAAAAACAATTATTGGCTTTGAAGAGACATAAATGTCATTTCTTCTTTTTTACAATGATCTGTTTTCCTTTGAAATTATATCTTCTAGTATGTCAAACATGGATCAGGATTTATCTCTTGCATGAGAACTTTTTGAAATAACCTGGAGAATAGCCTGACAGTCCTGGCTGTCACTTAAGCAAGTCATTTAACTATCTGCGCTTTCCTGACCAAATCAAAAATTATGGGACTCAGTTATGTTTGGTTTGATTATTTTTGTACCAAGGATTAAGCAGTGCTGCATTTCACGTAATACCATGGGGACCTCATTAAACTTGGCAGTCAGCAGGAAGAACTGTGGGACTGACAGACAATCAAACCAGTTAACCAACTGGGAGATGAAGGTAGTTTAGCTTTCCCTTATCTATGAGAGTAAAAACAAGATCTTCAAATAGAAAATAAAATGCATTATCTTCACCTTAAAGTATATTAGATTTGCACTCCATAGACCACAATGAGCAGAAAGAAAATGTTATTAAGACTTTGGGTCTATTGTTAGTTTATGAAGAAAACCTTGTTTGTAAAGATGATGCACTTGGTTTCCAATGAATGTCATGGATTTCTTCCAGGAAAATTAGCATTAGGAATCAATTATTTCATCTATTTTGTCTATTGCAGCGATTTTTATCTTGAGTGTTCTATGTTATCTTCAGGTTTTATATGTTGCTTTTTTTTTGCAGTTAGTTTGTTGTTATATATTTTATTTTATTTTTTAAAATATCTTATTTTGCTTCTTCTGGAAGGTTTTAGCTATATATCTAGGTCTACTCAGTTTAATGGAACTAAAAATGAAAATAGACTTCTGAGATGGATGCAAACTCAGGAAGCTTTAGGGAGTACTAGGCTACCTTAGTTTTGATAAGGTAGCTCTAGCTTTTATAGTATTGAAAACACTTTGGAGGATTAGTTCCAACAAGTTTACGGTAGTTTCAGCTGAGATATCCTAATCACAATTACTACCTTTTTCAATGACTGATAAAGTGATGCTCTTTAGCATTATATATGTTATCATCCACCAGACAGGTTTTTAAAAAGGATAGCGTGAAATAGAGAAAATACCATCTGTTTCAGTGACATTAACATTAATGCTTTTTTGAGAGCATAGCAGTTCTCATTCCAGAGATAGTGGGAGTAAAGGAATTTGGTTCTGGCTTGTTACAAGGTTCTTTCATTTTCTGTCCATTCATTGCAGTAAAAAACAAACAAACAAACCTATTTACAACAAACAAACAAAACCTTTTGATAGCTGAAACATTGCCACAGGGAATGGGAAATTTTATTGCTTTCTCATTTATTAACTCTTTCTTGACTATTGTTATATACTATCTAGGACATTCTGCTCTATTTGACTTTGCTATTTTATGTGTATCCTTTGATTTTTTTTCTACTGTAGGTATGAAAAAATTAGCTATACAATGCAATATTTTTTATGAAAAAAGTCTATGAGAGAGGAACACTGGAAGCAATAAAAGTGTTCAAAAAGAGACATTTAGTTGGATAATTTAGGACATAAAAGTATAGCTTGATAGTCACAAGCCAGTAAAAAATGATATAATAGAAAATCAATGACATAGAAATATGTCTATGTCAATTCAATGGGTAAAGGAGGTTAAGTATGACATACTCAGTTAACACTGTTTTCCTGTTCTATACTGCCACAAAACTCCTACTACAACACTCTACTTCTACAGGGAAAACACTGAATTCTAAAGAAAAGTACATTAGAAAAACATACATCCAAACTCAAAAGAAAGAAAGAAAGGAAGGAAGGAAGACAGGAAGGAAGAAAGGAAGAAATGGAAGGAAGGAGGGAAGGAAGGAAGGAAGGGAGGGAGGGAGGGAGGGAGGGAGGGAGGGGATTTTCTCATTTCTATAAATGAAGAGTAAATATAAAGACAGAACTTTCAGCTGTTACTAAAGTAACCTGAGGGTATGGGAGCTGAGATAAAGTTGAGAGATCAGTGTATTGTTACTCATGTTGGAACAGGAGCTGTGGTTTGGCTTCACATCAAATGGTTAGCTAGAATGGAACCCTCTTAAAAAAATTGGATGTCATTACTGGCTACAATGTCTACTGAAATTAAACTTGAAAAACCACAGATCCAAGGAAGCATCAGGAAACATGCCAATTACTCAGAGCCAGAATGGAAAAAAAAAATGTAACCTTGGAGAAATAAAAACTCCAATCCCAAATGACAGGCTGTAAGGTCTGAATGTTTATCACCTACCCAGTGGGAAACCAAAAGTTAATAAGTTAGCATTGGTATTAGCAGAAGCTACACCTCACAATACCTAAGACTCCCGAGAAGTAATCCACCTCCACTGAAAATGAAATACAATTAAAAAGGTTAAACTTTACATGAAAATTAATTACCATGCAAAAGGAGTCAATAAATGCAACAAATGTGAAAATTAATATATGAATAACTAAGGATAAAGCAGTACAAATATGATTATAAAGTATCAATGTTTATAATTATTAAATAGAAACAAGGAGGAATAAGAACCATAATGAAAGCAGTATAGAAACTTAAAAAAGACTCTAAATGTAGAATAGAGACAAATCGAATCCCTAAGAATGAAAAATGTAATTATTAAAATTAAAAACACAATAGACAGACTATACAGAACATTAAATTCAATGAAAAAGAGATAATAATTGGAAAATAAATTTAGCAATTTATGTAGAATAAAACACAGTGAGATAAAGAAATGAAAATACTTATAGACATGAAAGATAGTAAATGAAAGTCTAATGTATAGTAACAGAAATCTCAGAGTTAGTAATAAAAAAGATTGGAAAGAAAATAGTTCTAGGGCAGATTATAGTTTATAATTTTTTAGTAATAAATAATGTTATTAGTTTTCAGATTAAAATGTAAAACCCTGAAAAGTAAAAATAGATCTATTTTTTATGCAAGAATCGCTTAGTAATACCAAAGAATATCAAAGAGAAAAATGAAATTTTAAAAGAAAATATCTTCTACCATTTTCTATTCCTCCTTTACATATATAGCTCCAATTACATGTTTTAAGACAGTTTCATACTGTTATGTAGGTCACTGAGATTCTGTTAATATTTTTTTCATCTTTTTTCTCCCAGTTCTCCAGATTTAATATTTTCAGTTCTCTATCATTAAACTTCATTCATTCCTTTTTACTTTCTCCAATCAACTGTTAAGCCACCCAGTTAATTGTATTTCGGTTATTATGCTTTTTATATCTAGAATTTTCATCTAGTTCTTTATTACAGTTTCCTTTTTTTTTTTGCTACGATTCCTCATTTTTCCACTCATTAGGACTATTTTTCTTTAAACTGTGTGTGTGTGTGTATGTGTGTATGTGTGTGTGTGTGTGTGTGTGTTTATAATAGCTGCCTTAAGTATCTGTTTCCTAGAGGGTTGTAGCACATCTACCTTACTCCTAATGTGGGCTGGGAAACTAGAAGAGTGACCTCTGAGCACTGTGCCTGCTGTCCTTCATCACATGCACAGAATCATTGGTATTTTGATAGCGATTGGATTGAATCAGTAATGTTTGAGGGAGTAGTATTGACATCTTAATATTAAGTCTTCCAAGCTATGAACATGGACTATCATTCCGTTTATGTATGTCCTCTTTAATTTTTCTTCAATGTTGTATAATTTTAAGTATGCAGTATCCGCATTTTCTTATCTGCATTTTTTTGCCTTCTGCAGTTTCAGTTACCCTAGGTTACTGCAATGCAAAATGTTAAATGAAAAATTCCAGGAATAAATCATCTGTACACCTTAAATTGCATGCCATTCTGAGTAGCATGATAAAAATAAAAAGAGAAAAAGAAAAGTCTCTCAACATTGAGTGTAACATTCACTGCGAGTTTTTACATAAATGGCTTTCATTATTTTGAGTTAATTTCCTTCTATTCCTAGTTTTTTGAATGCATTTAGCATGAAATAATGTTGAATTTTGCCAAATTATATTCCTGCATCAATTGAGATGAACATGTGATTTTTTTAAACCTTCATTCACTCAACGTGGTGTATAACATGGATTAATTATTATGTGTTGAACCATCCTTGAATTTCAGGAACAAATCCCTCTTGGTCATGGTGTATAATTCTTTTAATGTGTTCCTGAATTCGGTTTGCTAATAATGTGTAGAGTATTTTTGTATCATTGTTCATCAGGGATATTGGTTTGAAGTTTTATTTACTTGTATTGTATTTGTCTGGCTTTGGTGTCAGTGTAATGCAGGACTTACAGAATGAGCTAGGAAGTGTTCCCTCCTCTTAAAATACAGGAAAAATTTGAGAAGCATAGATTCTTTAAATAATTGGTAGATGCTGTGGTTTGAATGTAGCCTCTAAAGCTCATGTGTTAGAAATTTGATCCCCAGTGTGTTGGTATTGGGAAGTTTAAGTCATGAGAGGTCCACCTTCATGAATGGATTAGTGCTGTTATCATGGGGTTATGTTTGTTATAAAAAGGAGATTTTGGCTCCCCTTTCTCCCTGTCTTGTTCATGTGATGCTTTTTGTTATGTTGTAATAGAGTTGTAATAGAGTAAAAAGGCCTCACAAGATGCCAGCACCGAGATCTTAAACCTTTTAGCCTCCAGAACTATGAGGAAATATATTTCTGTTCTTAAATTACTGAGTCTCAGATATTATTTTAGAGTAGTACAAAACAAACAAAGACAGTAGCATTCACCAGTGAAACCATTTGGTCCAGAGCTTTAATCTTTCAGGAGTTTTTGATTACTGAATGCATATATAAATATATATATATGTGTTATTTTTTTTTACTGGTTAAAGACATATTCAGATTATCTGTTTCTTTGTGACTCAGTTTTGGAATGCTTTGTGTTTTCAGAAATTTGTTCCATTTATCCAGGTTATCTAATTTGTTGACGTACAATTGTCCATAGTAATTTCTTACTTTTTAAAATTTCTGTAGAATTGATAATAATTGCTCCACATTTATTCCTGTGATTTTATTAATTGTCACCTTGTTTCTTTTGTTCATAGAACCAACTCTTGGTTGCATTAAATTTCTCTATTATTTTTCTACTCTCTTTTTTATTTATCTCTGATTTAGTATTTATTATTTTCTTCCCTCTACTACCTTTAGGCTTAGTTTGTTCTTCTTCTAGTTTCTTTTTTTTCATGTCAACAGTTTTTAAAGGAAGTTGTGTATAAGATTATGTTATTCCTGCATCTTCTCAATGGTTTCTTCCTTGTATTTGCCTTTTTCCTTTCCTACTTGGTGAAATTTGGCTTTCTGTTCAAGAATCTTTTTGCAGTCTTTATCCAGTTTTAGCCTAGTGATAACTACCTTGATGGAGTGAATGCTCACATGGACAGTTGTGCCATGTGCCTTTTCCCACTGGACCCATTTAATGCAGATGGCATATTTCTTCCCGTAAACCTGGACTACTTTGCCAATTTGCTGACCTTTATAGTGTCCTCGCACAACCTGAACTTCATCATCCTTTCAGATGGGCATGGATCGAACATTGTACTTCTGTATCAGCTCTTTGGAGAGAGGGGAAGACATAATTTTCCTGCAAATGTGGGAAAGTGCAGTGAAATGACTTTTGCGGTTCTTGCTTTGGTCTGAAGTCACAAAGGGATTGAACTTCATTTTGTCCATGGCTGCTTCAGCGATGGCCACATCTCCTGTATTTTCTAAGGTTCTTATAGTTTGAGGTTTCATGTTTAGGTCTTTGATCTATTTAGAGTTGGTTTTTGAGTATGGTGATATGTAGGGGTCCTGTTTCAATCTCTGCGTGTAGTCAACTAGTTTTCCCACCACCATTGACTGAATAGGGTCTCTTCTTTCCAGTGATTGTTGGTGGAGGCTTTGTCAAAGATGAGTTGGTTGAGAAATGAGGTTTTGCTTCTGTAATCTCTATCCTGTTCCATTGGTCCATATGCTTATTCTTGTACCAATACCAGGTTGTTTTGATTATTGTAGCTTTATAGTAAAGTTTAAAGTCTGAAATTGTGTTACTTCCCACTTTGTTTCTTTTGCTGATGATGACTTTGGCTATTGGTGGTCATTTATGTCTCCATATGAATTTCTGTACTGTCCTTTTCAGGTCTGAGAAGAATGATGTTGAATGAGTATTGTGTTGAATCTGTAGATTGCCTTTGGTTGGATAGACATCTTAACAATGTTGATTCTTCCTATCCATGGACATGGAAGACACATTTGCTTGTGTCTTCTGGGATTTCTTTGAGTAGTATTTTGTAATTTTCATTGTAAAGATCATTCACTTCTCTGGTTAGGAAGATGCTGAGGTATTTTTTTTTTATTTGTGGCTATTGTGAATTGGATTGTGCTTTTTATTTGGTTCTCAGCCTGCTTATTGTTGGTGCATAAGAATACAACTGTCTATTGCACATTTATTTTGCCAAAGTCTTTTATTAGTCAAAGCAAGCTTTGCTAGGTTCTCTTGGGTTTTTGAAGTATAAGATCATATCATCAGCAAATAGGGATAACTTCCTCTTTTCTTATAAGGATAACCATGATTTTCTTTTCTTGTTTAATTGTTCTAGCTAGAACTTTCAATTAAATGTTGAACAAGAAGGAGGAGAATGGGAAGCCTTTTCTTGTTCCAATTTTCAGGTGAAATGTTTCCAATTTTTGTCCATTTAGCAATATGTTAGCTGTGAGTTTATCATAGATGGCACTTGATATTCTGAAGTATGTGCCTTCTATGCCTAGATGTTTGAGGGTTTTTATCAAGAAGGAATGCTGGATCTTATCAAAAGCTTTTTCTGCATCTAATGATATAATCATGTGGTTCTTATTTTTACATATGTTGATGTATTTAATTACATTCATGTTCTTGTGGATGTTGAACCAGCCCTGCATCTTGGGGATGAAACCTACTTGGTCATGGTGGATGATTTCTGAAGGTATGATGTTGGATCTGGTTTACTAGAACCTCAATGAGAATTTTTGCATCGATGTTCATCAGGGATATTAGCATAGTTCTCTTTTTTGTTGGATCTTTACCCAGTTTGGGTATCAATGTGATTTAGCGTCATAAAATGATGTGTGAGAATTCCATTTTTCTCTATTGCCTGGAAAACTTTCAATAGGATTGCTATCAGCTCCTCCTCCTTGTATGTTTTGTAGAATTTCACTGGAAAGCCATTTGATTGAGGGCTTTTTTTGTAGGCAGTTTTCTTATAACAGAGTCAATTTCCTGGGTTGTTATTGGTCTTTTTATCTTTTCTTATACTTGATTCAAGCTGAGTCTGTAGCATCAGATCTGCTACCAACATATGAATAACAATTATTCAATAATTTAAATAGCATCCCCAGTCTTGTTAGTAAAAAATTACTGTATTTTAAAAATATTTTTACATTTTATTCAAAATTTTGATATGATAACCTTTGGCAAGTCAAATAATTAAAACTGTAAAATGACTATTTTAGAACAGAAGTTTCATGTTAGAAATTTAATATTTCGGGCAACCCCTTTGGGTCCCCTCCCACTATGGGAGCTTTTCTGTCCTCTTAATAAATCCTGCTTTCAAAAAAAAAAAAAAAGAAATTTAATGTTTCAAATGCTTACAGTCATCTTATTTTTATTCAGTATGATTGACATCCATCATTTATTTGAAAAAATAAGGGTTAGAAAATTAATGTGAATACAGTTAAAGGATAAGGAGACCAAAATTTCTTTAAAGAAATGTAATAAAACTAAGAGGAAATAATGGAAGATTGTGTATACAGGAGTAGAATGACTATATGAAGATATCTGTAATATGACATAAATGAACATAAGTGAATCACTCTATATGGTTTAGTCCTCAGGAATTTAGTACAATATAATATAGTGGTAAGTATTTCTTAAAAATACCAAGAAAACTGTTAGTCCCTTTCTATAATAGTACTGGGAAACAAAACAAAACAAAACTTACCCCACTGGAATAGCTTGTATTATGTTACAATATTTTAATTTTGAATACTAGTGAGTTTTAGTTGCTATAAAGTATACTAAGCTTTAGTGAAAGAGAAATTTCAAAAGAGATCAATTAAAATATTTTTGGAGGGGATAACATAAAGAGCGGATCAATGAAAAAAAATTACTCTAGAATTCTTCAATTCAAACAACTAAGGTAAGCAGATGGAGACCCATCCATTCATGAATAGATAGTATATATGAAAAATCTTGAGCTATTAGAATGAAAATTTGAACATTTAGGCATCAGTAATATAATTATATTTAATAGTTACAAATTTTCTTACCCTGAAGAAGTAGAGTTCACATGGCATACAAGGGTGTTTAATTTTTCATTTTAATTTTTGCACTTTAATTTTAGTTCTTCTTATTTTTGCTACTATATCATAGCTGCACGTATTTTAAGGTATATGTGATATTTTGATATATATCTACAATGTGTAAAGATCAAATAAAAATAATTAGAATGCGTGTCACCTCAAATATTTATCTTTTATCAGTTTTGGGAACAAAGTTGTTTTAGATGAGTTTAGGGGGGCACAGATATAATTAAGATAAAATAATTTCTAAAAACATATGCATAAGTACCCTTTACATTTGTCATTTGAATGAACAGTCAAACTTTCTTTAAATATATCCTTGGAGATTCAAACAAAAGAATAACTGGGGTGTTGGACAGTTATCTAGATCGTTATAACAACTATAAGGTCTCCAATCATTAAATAATGATTTAAAAATATTAGAGTCTGTGAAACACAGGAAAATAAAAGAAAATTAAATATACAATATTCGTCTTCGGTAACCTCTTTTTTTTTTTTTGGAGAATTCATTTTTGCATTCAGTGTTCTAGACTTCTTTGAACTAGATTTCAAGTTTCTTCTGTCTTTTCTCTCCCTTCATTTCTTGTTGGCACATAATGGAAAATTAGCTTAACCAGATAATTTTAATTTCTTTTACAAGCACTATGTTGGTATAGACAAGGCTATTGCAGTAAACCCACAATAGCCAAACGGGGCTTAGTCACTTCCTGTCTCTCAATAAAGTTGTCCTTGGAACATAATATTTATTCTATTTCCAACTTGTGGTTACAAGATTGCTGGTTTATCTTCAGCCATTGTGCTGGGCTTCCATAGGAAAAAGAGGAAGAGCAAAACACAAACATACATACCATTAGATCATTTTATTTTAAAGATTTGTTAAGTACTTAGTGAATTCTTGTGTCTCTTGCTGGCCTATAACTCTATGTGATACTGAGAAATGTAGATTGTTTGTTTTCTTTTTCTCTAATAGAAATGTGCTGCCTCTCTTATATTTGAATAAAATAGGAATATTCTTATTGGAAAGAACAGAATAAGCAACCAGGAATGATTGTCACTGTATGATTTGTTAATACCTTATGAATTAAAGTTTCACTTATAATTAGTTTTAATCAGGACCTATATTTTTATATAGTTTTAGGAGTTAGAAAGTCAAAGTTGATTGTTCTAAGAATTGTGAGTATATATCTATAAATTAGGCAATGTGACAAATTGCATAGATAATTAAAAAACATATTACTGTTTATGTAATTACAGTGTGACATACTGGATCTTTTAATTCACAAAGCAAAAAATGATATAGATATTATTATTCCTATTATCCAGAAGAGTCTAAGGCATAGAAAGATCAATTAATTCACTTCTCCAGAATCAGATATTTAAGAAAAAGTAGAAAAGTAATTAAAACTCACTCAGTCTGGCTACATAGTTCAAGCTCTTAATCAGTTTCTGGCTATCAATTTGGATATGGATGCTAAAGCCATTGTTTTCATAAATATCTTTAGAACAACATGAATCTTTAATGCTTTCATCTATACAGTTGCTATTTACATTTAAAAAATCTTTCTAAATTACATATTTGACTTGAATAAAAGTAATGATAATAAAGCCACTGTTCCTGAAATAATGAAACATAAAATACAGAGATCAAGGTCATAAAAATTGGGTAAGATAATAGAATTTAGTCAAGCAATTAGGAAAATATCTCAATGAGAAGAGAAAAGTGATATGAAAGAATGTATTCTCACAAATTATATCACAAGGTCTCTACTGTCTGACTCTTTCAAACTCACTTCCACACTATCCTGTCCCTTTTCCTAAATCACTTCAGAGTTTTTAAATTTAAGTTGGCAAGATAAAATCACCCATTGTGAGCAACTAAAGGCTTTAAAAAAACTATTTACAAAGATGAGTAGAATGTAAGGCAATTTTCTTATCCCCTGATAATAAGTCAATAAAAGATGTAATTTTAGAAACTTTATCTTTATAAAGTAAATCATTTTTACTTCCGCTTTTGAGTTGGGTATACTAATTCACAGCAGAGCCACATTTTTCCACAGCTAGTAGAAGAAAATGAATAAATTACCAAAATTATAAAAATCATATTTTAAAGTGATCAATATAGCCTAGAAGAAATAAATATTAGATGAACCAAAATTCCACAAATAAAGAAAGAAACCCTATTTGATGCAAACTGGTAACATCCATACATTTTTATTCTTGAGTGTACTTGCTGATTTTGGTGCTATGCAGCTAGTTGTTAAGTTAGACCTACAACTGGAACTTAAAATTTATTATTATTATTTTTTAAGCCAAAATGAAATGACATCTTTCCAGGCTCAATGTACTTAGAAAACAAAGTACAGCCATGATGGCAGCATGACTAAACTTGCTGTAAATGTCAGCCTCCAGATGTTTGCCAGATTTAAAGTTATCTGGGATAATTGCCTGGGATGTGAGACTGAAGAGATTGGTGAGGAACTGGGTATAGGTTTATGATGATGAGAGCTCATCATTTTGCAGTCTTTGATTTCTGTGGAGTTAGAAACTCAATAGGTTTTCAAGATTGGCATACAATAAGAAAGGAGTGTACCACAAAAAAAACCTTAGTATTACTAAACTGGCAACCTAGTCTCAATCTAGAATCATTTCTGATAGGTTTAAAGTGTTTATTCCTTTAAGAAAATGAGGAAAGAGGAAACCTTCTTGGTTGGGAAATGTCATCATCTGGAGCCCCTGAAACTCATCAGTTCTTTTCTTTCTTTCTTTTTTTTTGTAGTTGTTATTGCATAATACTGGAATATAATACAAAATTATGATGAAAAATAACCTACAATCAATAGAAAAGAAGACAGTAGGAGAAGACTTCATTTTATCTGATACTGGAGTTAGCAGACAACTACTTTAAAATAACAATATTAATATGCTTAGGAAAACAAAGAAGAGCCATGGGAAAATCAACAAAATAATGATAGTTTTAGAAAATAATTGAAATTAAATCAGCTGGACCTAATAGATCTTAAAAAAAAAAAAAAACAAGATAATGAATATATTGAACAGTAGATTGGAAAAAGCACAATGCAGGATTGTTGAATTTAAAACATCCAAATTAAGCTCTAGAGAGTGAAAATAATAGAAACATAGGACAATATATAAAGGACTTTCAATAAAGGTTAAAAAGTAGTCAGAGAAAAATAAATATTGCATTCAAAGGAATAAGAATGTGACTGACAGCTGACTTTGAAGGATAAACAAATGGAAGCCTGATGGTGGTAGAATAGCATTTTTAAATTGCTGGAAAAAAAATAACTGCCACATTAGAACACTATACTACAACAAAAAATAATCCCCTAAATGGAAAATACATTTTTAAAAAGGTAGACAATAACAGAGAAAATTTGTTAATAATCACATATGAATGCGAAACAAACAAAATCAATTTTAAAATAAACAATAAAAAGTCATTCTCCTGGAAGAAAATATTACAACCAAAAAATACAGAAATTCACAAAAAGACAAATGTGCAAGTAAATACATTTGACTATTAAATATATAAAACAGTATTTGATGTGTTGTAGATTGTATTAGACCCTAAGGAGACCAATGATCCTTACTTTCTAGTGTCTATGCCCTTGTATAATCTTTTCCTCTTGAGTGTGGGCAAAGTCTGTGACTTCCTTATAAAGGAAAGAATATGCAAAGGGATAAGATGTCACTCCTATTGTTGTGTTATATCACTTAAGACTCCATGTTTCTAGCATATGTGCTCTAGAAACTCCCCTGGTTTGTTTGTTGATGTAGATAGCCATAATGAAGAAGGGCCTATGGTAAGGAACAGCACCCAAATTCTAGGAACTACAGTCAGATTCTAGATACTTAGTGGAACCCTGAGGAGCTGAAGGTGGCCCTCAGCCTCAGTCAGTAAGAAGCCAGGGCCACCAGTCATTCAGTCAAAATAAAATGAATACTGCAACAACATAAGTGATCTTAGAAGTGAATTATTTCCCAATTGAGCCTCCAGATGAGAACACAGCTATCTGACACCTTGGTGGCAGCTTTGGGAGCAGAGGATTCAGCTAAGCTATACTTGAACTCCTGACCCTTAGAAAATTTAAGATAAAAAGTATATGTTTTTTAAGCCATTAATTGTGTAGCAATTTACAGAGCATGAAACATAACACATAGAATTTAAGTATATATAAAAGTGTGTATATATATATATGACTATTATATATGGCATTATAAAATATTAAAAAATGAGTAGAGTCTAAAGAAACAAAATAGTTGTGGTATTGAGTAAATAGTAAAAAGTAATGTGTATTCTACTCTAATAAGTCAAGAATACATGTTATAATAATTTTACAACCATTTTGGAAAATATGTAGCTTTGTTTATGGAAGTTGAATATATATGCACATTATAATCTAACAGTTTCTTTTCTAGGTATATATACAGGAGAATAAATATATAGAGAGATATTAAAAGTCATCTACAAAAATGTTTATAACAGCACTATTCTTTATTCACCCTGAACAAGGAAATGCCTAAATATCCATTAATAGTAAATTAGATAAATACTTTGTGATATAGTAACACATGAGCAATTTATAAACATAAGCAACAATTAAGAATGACTCTCAAAAAAAGTAGAGTAAAAGAAGCCAGACACAAAGTGTGCAAATAATATTTTCTCGTTTTTGTAAGGTACAGAAATGTCAAAACTAATCTGTGCTGTCAAGAGTCAGGATAGTGGTTACCCTTGAAGAGGCAAATTTATGATTAGAAAATTGAATAAGGGAGTTTCTAGAATTTTGGCAATGTTCTGTCTCTCAGTCTGGGGTTATCATTTAAAAATGTGTTCAATTTGTTAAAATTCAGCAGCTGTAAAAGTACATGATATACATAAAGGAAAAG
Source organism: Tarsius wallacei (assembly GCA_963574415.1). Lineage (NCBI taxonomy): Eukaryota > Metazoa > Chordata > Mammalia > Primates > Tarsiidae > Tarsius > Tarsius wallacei. The sequence continues at coordinate 29,493 of CAUYQG010003376.1, forward strand.
TAGAATAAGTTTTTATAAAATCTTTTTTTTTCAAAGTATATACTTGGTGGTCACCTTGCAGGAAGTACTGGGCTGGGTTTTGGGTGTAGGTGATATTAACATGAGTGAGCATTCTTACTCTTAAGAATTTTAATTTTTAAAAAATGAGTTTGAAAATCTGGTGGAAGAGATACTTATGAAAATCGAAAAATGCTAAGACAGAAAGCTATGAGGGTCATGATAAGTACATGAAGGTATAAACTCTTACTTGAAAGAAAAAAGAATAAAAGCTAGCCAAATAATGAAGTGGTAACAGAATTTGTACTCTTTATCTCATCTACACCTCAGGAGTTTGGCAGTGAAGGGAGGAAAAAAAAAATGGTAGAAACTAGAGAGAAACTAGAGAATCAAATGAAATATTTTTTATATAATGGGAGAGAAATTATAAATTTGGTGAAATGTTTTGTTTTGAAAAGAGAAGTGGGTCTTTATATGTAAACAATCATTGAAATTATTGATGAAGTGAGGTACCAGTGGGAATAAGAAAAAACAAAAATGAAGATATACGCAAGTGGATGAATCAGCCTTGAAATGAAGTCAAATGTTTCCTCTATATCTGTATGATTTATCTGAAATGCATTGGAAGTACAATGTGGAGCTGGTCCAAGAGTGTCTACTCTTTGACCATGTCCAGCTTGGTTTGGTCACCAGTTTCCTTCTCATTCTTTACATGCAGAGACTACTTTATGTAATTGCATTGAGTTGGAGAAGACAGGCATAGAATGCTATAGCTTTCATGATGCATATAAATATGTGCCTCAGAGACTGTCTAATTTAAATTAGGCCTATAGAAGCATATGCCTATGGGAATTGATGATTAACTTAAATCAATTTAATCGATGAGAATAATCAGAACTCTAATTCATATCATAGAACAAATTAGTTGTATGAAACACAGACTGGAAACTCAGAGCCAGGAAAATATTTTTCTCGTCTGATGAAAATATTGTTATATTAGTTAGAAATTTGAGAGTAATATTTACACTCATTTGCAGTAGCTTTACCATACCTAGATTTTATAATCATTCTCATCCCTCTCTTTTGTTTTACATTTAATGTTTCTAAAGTCTTAATTCTTCCATGCTTTAACATAATCCCTTATAACTTAATTAACACTTGTATTCAGTTACATAAATTCATCTTCTGAGTAGACAAAGCAAATTGTCATGAACTTAAAATAGTTTTAATTTGTTGAATTTTTTGTATGACAAATCCTTGCTACTCCAATGTGGTCCAAGGACCAGCAGCATCAGCATCAACATCACATGAGAATCTGTTAGAAATGACCTACTTCAGATGTGCCTAATCAGAATCCTTATTTTAACATGATGTAACTCTCAAGTGATTTGTATATGTGTTAACGTTTCAAATGTACAAGTCTAATTTCCTTTTGTTCTATGTTTTTCAGGTTGTTTTGGATTTCTGTTTCTATGTAACAAAGCACCACAAACTTTGTGGTTTAAACAACATACATTTATCATTTCACTGTTTCCATTTCTCAGGAGTTTGTGAAATAACTTATCTAGTTCCTCTGCTTAGGGTCTTCCAAAACTACAAGCTAATGTTAGCCATGTTGTGTTTCTTGCTGGACCTCTGGGTGCTCTTAAAGATTAGGTGGTTGGTGGCATCATATTTCCTTGGAACTGGAGAATTCATTGGATCAGACCTACCCCCTCAAACTTTCTATTCATTTAACCAAAATTTAACTGGTTGAATAATTGCAAAATATCTTCTTCATAAAATGTAACCTATCAAGGGAAAGACTTGAATTATATCTACAGGATCCATTCATACATAAGAGGAGGAGATTATAGAGAATGTTTTACATATGGGGTGAAAATTTTGGGGAAAATTTTAGAATATAACTGTCCCTGGATATAGCCATACAGCAAAATAAGCATAGTCATAAAAATAAAAAGTATAATTTATTTTCCAAGACATGTTGTCAATTGTGCATATAGTTTGCTAAATAAATATTCCAAGAAAAAAGTAAAATTTTGACTATATCTTGGAAATCATAAAAATACAGTATACATATCTATAATAAAATCCATTCAAAAGAGAATATATCAACCAAAATCACATACTCTACTCTTCCTATTATGCCTAAGGATTTTTTATTAAGACTAAATATACTTAATTTGCTTTCCTTTTTATACTCCATATGTACAGATTTAGTGTTTTTTCCTACATTTCTAATTGTAGAAAATTCATAATTCTCCCTTGTTCTTAAGTAGGAAATGATTAATTCGAATGTCATTTGCCTATGTATATATGTTTGACTGTTTTGTTATTGGAGATTATCCAAAAAGAAGAGAATTAGAATTTTCTAGGACAGGGAAGGCAGAATCAAGGGTGAAATCCTATTGCTGTTCTGACAGAATATAAAATTTTTCACTTTCAAGCTGCTCTGATTTTCAGTTGTTACATTTTGAAGCAATAATTAGCAGTTGTTGCTAAAGGAAAAACAATGGAATTTCTGCTAGCTTTCATATCTTGCGCTGATGTTGAGATACAGTTATAATCCTTAATTACGAGGTTTTATTGAACACTTGTTACAATGTGTTATAAGTATAGATTCTATAAATACACCATAATTCATATACCATAGACAAAATAACTTAATTTGCAAAGTGAATAACTTGATTTTGGATGCATACTCATTGGTCTCAGAGAAATTTAAAAGACAAAATTTTTTGTGTTGGGAGGGGCATCTTCTCTAGGGTGCAGATACTCCTTATTGAGAATGTCTCCAAGGAGTCTATATCTTTTGTCACCCATTCAGAATTCCTTCACTTAACAAATATTTATTTAAGGTCTACTAATTTCCAGCATTGCTATGTGTCCTTGAAACATATGTTGACTTCTTTAAAAATGGAGGTACAAGTCCAGATTTGAGAACTAACAAATGACACAATTAAGCTCTAAACTGATTTCAAAAAGTATAATCAAGTACAAGGAAGACCCAACAAAATTCCAAACTTTTTTAAAAACCGTGTATTTATTCTTGCATGTTTAATCTTCAGTCACCTTCAAAGTATTCTCTGTTTGGTGCAGTACACCTATTGAGATGTTTTTTCCACTGCTCAGAATATGTTTTGAACTCATCAAGTTTGATGCCTTTTCGTGCTCCTGTCGTTATTTTGTTTTACTTCTTCCACATGGGTAAAATAGCTACCTTTGAGGACATTTTTCATCCATGGAACAAAACCAAAAAATAGTCACTCTGGGTGATCTTGGGTAAATAGAAGGAGTGGAGCATGGGGTTAAAGCCATTTGGGGTCAAAAATTGCTGAACACTTAGCACAGTGAGATCAGGTGTGTTGTCATGGAGGATTAACCAGTCACCTGTTTGCCACAATTCAGGGTGTTTCTTCCACAGATGGTGACCACAAAAATGCCAGCTGGTATACTAATGCCAATGGGTTCCTAGAATATCTACTTAGTGGAGGAAACCTGTGCTACAAGGGGCCCTTCCAAAAAGATTAATTATGGGTTTTGGGGGGTATTCCCTCCTCATGTTTCACCTTAGCACCTCTCTTTCTTGCTCTTAAACTTTGACACATGTTTTAGAAACTTCTTTTCTCTTCTTGCTTTATTTACCAGGCATTCCCTTGCACCATGTACACTTAGCTATAAGCTTGTTTAGAAATTCCAGGGGCTTATCTTAAAACAGCCTGACTGTGGAATCCTCCTATTTGGGAAGAGTCATGAGACAATTGATCTGTAAACTGACTGCAGCTGAGATAACACCAACCAGAACTTCAGGAGAATCACCATCCAAGATAAGTCATCAGAATAGTTCACACCCTGTTCTACTCCCACACATTTCCCCATACTAAGTTTTGCTTTTTAAACTCTTGCACTAAGCCTAAACATTTAAATTTTGTTTGTTTGTTTGTTTATTTATTTGGCATGAGCCTGGCCATTTCCCCTCCTGCTGGCTTTTGGAATAAACTCACCTTTTACTACATCTTGTGCTTGCTTGTTTTGATTTACAAGTGATGAGCAGCCAAGCTTGCTTTCGGTAACAAAAGAACAAGCAAAATGGGTAACTAGAGATCAAAATATCAATTTTCGACTAAGAGAGATATTGGACTTCCTAATACTCAATACCAGAGTCAAAGAGGCAAATTTCATCACCCAATTTAAGCAGTTTAGCAACGTTGACTTTTAAAATTTCATGTAAGTTAAATATTTGCGGTAGTTAATGTGATTATGATTAAAATTATAATTGATTCTGCAGCAATTGATAACTGATACAGAGCTTGGTAAATGGACTACTTGAAGTGGAGTGTTGCTGTGACAGAATCTTAAGACGTAGAACATGAGATTTCTGATTTTCCTAGGTGGAAACTGGGATAGTGATAAGAAATCTGCTACTGGGAACTAGAAATGGTAATCTGAAGACTAATTAGCAGTAACATTTCTTGTTCTCCTAAAAAATAAAATAATGATTTACTCAAATTTGTAGATCAGGGCTGGGCACAGTGGCTCACATCTGCAATTCCAGCACTTTAGGAAGTTGACATGGGTGGATTGCTTGACCCCAGAAGTTCAAGACCATCCTAGGCAACATAGCAGTATCTCATTTCTACAAAATAAATTGATTAATTAATACAAATAAAAAATTATAGCTCTAACTTGTAAGACTTTCAGGCAGAATGTCGAATGTGTCATTTGGTTTTATTTGCCTCCTATGAAAAGGTATTGTGAAATAATAATAAACTAAAATCAGAAAAGATTCAGATTTCAAATTTTAGTTAGAAGAAACATTTTTAACCCCAGAGCTTGCTGGGTTGCAAAATAAAACTAGTTTTCATTTTATTTTCTCCATATAGTAAATTATTCTTAGCATAAGAAGTGACTTCAGGGAAATGCTTTATTGCAGACTGTTGCCGGTAAAAATGGTCTCCCAAGTTAAAAATTATATCAAGGTTTTGCCTGTAAGATACCTTGCTAAGACCTTTGAAAGACCCAAAGCAGGGACTGCAGACCTTCAGCTAAAAACAAAAGAAATTCTTGTTAAAAATCACAAAAATATCTTCCATCACCTCTGACTTGTGACCTAAAGTAAAGAGAGACTTACTTAAAGGAGATTTGTGTGTGACATTTTGTCTAAAAAAGTGAATTTTAATTTGTTATATAATAATGCCTCAACTGGGTGTGGTGACTCATACCTATAATCCCAGCACTTTGGGAAGCCAAAACAAGGGGATTGACTGAGTCCTGGGGTTTGAGACCAGCCTGGGCAACTTGGCCAGACCTTGTCTCTACAATAAATCAAAAATTAGCCAGGTGTGGTGGCACATACTTGTAGTTCCAGCTACTTGGAAGGCTGAGGTGGAAGGATTGCCTGAACCCAGAAGGTTGAGGCTACAGCAGCTGTGAGAGTGTCACTGCACTCCAGCCTGGGCCACAGAGTGAGACTAAGACTCAAAAAAAAAAGGAAAGAAAAAACATGACCCATTTCTTTTTTTCTCTCCACCCTGTGTGAACAAAAGCATGAGTCATTGATAAAAGAGAATGACTCATTAAAAAAAAAAGCCAAGAATATGGAGAGTAAATCTCAGAGCCTCATAGAAGCACTTCCAGGAAGCAGAACTGGGCCTTCTGTGGCAGCATCTGCATTCCATCTTGGTGCAGATGTTGAGATCCCGAACTTTAAATTGGTGATATGATGGGTTGAGACTTTTGGGGAAGAGATTAACTTATTTGCATACAAGGTGGGAGATAATGAATTGTCATGGACACAGGATGGACTGTATCAGAGGGTCTAAAAATTTGGTTACCAACAATTTCTACCATTCCTGTATGTGCTTATCATTTTACACATTTAGAGGTGGAGATTGTTACATTCTCCCCTTAATCTGGGCTAGTCTGTGAATGACTTTGACCCTCAGAAATCCATGGCAGTGGGGCCAAGTGCAGTGGTGCATACCTGTAATCCTAGCTATTTGGAAGACTGTGGAACTTGCTTTTTATGGCAATATGAGGCGGGAGGATTGTTTGAGCCCACGCGATGGAGACCATACTGGGCAACATAGCAAGGCCACCGTCTCAAAGAAAAAAAATAGAAGAGAAATGTGGCAGTGATGTTTTGGGACTCAAGAGGGCTGGCATCTTGAGACAATATAATGGTGAGAGATTGTTAAGGATCTGTGGGCAAGCAACATAAGTTTAAAGATTCTCCTCCTTCTGGCTAAAAGTAATCAAAATATGCAAATGAGAGGATGTTAGATAGCTTATATAGCATTGCATAATCAGGCATACACTAACAATTTAACAATTAAACCTTACTAAGATTGTGCAGCAATTATGGAACTAAACTTACATGGCAACCTAAAGTTCTGGCCTATAGACTTGCCTGAAAAACACACAGGCATCATAAAGTTATTCATCAGAGCAAAGACTACTAAAATCTGATCCTTATTTTAGTCTCCTGAAACAACATTTGCTACCCCATGCCTTCATATTTCAAGGTCAAGTTGTACTAACCCACACAGAGCCTGTCATCTACTAAGGCCAATGAGGCCTAAACACATTTTATAAGGTCAGTGCTTGTGACCTTCCCATTTACAAAAACTCGGCTGTATAAAATACCTGTCACCTGTGTGGACAAAGCTGCAATTAGCTTTTCCAGTCTGCCAAGGTCAAAAGTCCCTGTTTATTAAAAATCTAAGCCCTAGAGCTATTTGCCCAGGCTTCACTGGTTAACAACTAACCCTCCCCTTTTCCCCCAGCTAGAAAAAAAAATTACATAGTTCAATTATCCCACTACAAACTTCCAGGAAAAAAGTGACACAGAGGCCTTAACATAAACATCTTGGATACACTAGTGATATTATTTCTGATTAAACTCAATCTACTTTTTTCAAGCACAATTACAAAAGAGCTTAAACAGTTTGATGTTAACATTGCTTTTCTGAATTAAGCAAGCTTGCCTGTGGGGATCATAGGATATATTGAAAAACTTCATCTGAAAGTTAGAATGCAAAAGAATGACCAAACACAAACACGACTGTGTTCTTTATTCATGCGGAAAGGTCTCAAAGAAAAATAGTAAGAAACTGGACAATAGCTGCTTTGTCAAGCTCACCTATCAATTAAGTTATTCCTCTTTCCCTTAATGAGAGGAGAGTAAAAGGCAGAAAAGTCTTTAGAATTATTCTATGTAAGACTATATCAAACATGAAAAAAATAACTACTCCATCAAGTTGCATGAATTTGGGTCTATGTGGGAGGCTGGGTAAATGAGAAAACTTCTTAGTGGTTAGTTAAGAATGCAGGGCACTGTGGTAGAGAAAGCTTGAAGTGAGGGCGGGACTTCAGATAGAGTGACTAGTGTTGGCTTCTTGGAAGAAGTGACATCTGAGTTGAGTTCTAAATGATAACGAGAGCCATCTCTGCAAAGACCTGGCAGAAAAACATTCCAGTAACAAGGAAAACAAGTATAAAATATCTAAGAATGGAATAAGTTGGCATTAATATAAAGCTGGGAATACAGAAAGATCCATGCAGCTAGAGCTTAGTGATGGGAGGATTTTGTATCAAATGAGGTTGAAAGGTGGACAAGACCAAATTGGGAAAGATTCCATAACCCATGCTAAGGAGCTTGCTTTTTATGGCAACATGAGACAAGAAGAAGGTTTTGGGCTGAGCTTTTGCATAATAGATTTATATTTTTAAAGATAACTCTGGATTTTGTATGCAGAATAAGTTGATGGAGAAGGTAAATAGAAGTTTTCACAGAAGTCTAGAAAAGAGACGGCTTCAACTGGTATGTTAGGGAAGACAGAATAAATAATTACTGAATTTAAATATATTTAGGTAGTGACAACAAAAGTTGACTATAGATTAAACATCAGAGATTAGGAAAAAGAAAAAATAAAAGTTACTGCTTAATTTAGAGGCCATTAACAACTGTAGATAGTGTCATTTATGAAAGTGGGAATTCTGAGTATAAAAACACATTTCAGTAAAACCACAGTGAGATACCACCTAGCTCCAGTCAGGATGGTCATCATCAATAACTCAAAAACAACAAACGCTAGAGAAGATGCAGGGAAATGGGAACACTTTTACACTGTGTGGTGGAAGTGTAAACTAGTATAACCTCTGTGGAAAACAGTTTGGCGATTCCTAAAAGATCTAAAAATCAAACTCCCAGTGACCTCACAATTCCCTTATTAGGAATATACCCGCAGGAACTCCTATCACTCTACGAAAAAGATACCTGTACACACATATTTATTGCAGCATTATTCACAATAGCAAAAACATGGAACCAACTGTGCTGTCCATTAAAAGAGGACTGGATAAAAAATGTGGTACATATGCATGATGGAATATTATGTAGCCATAAAGGACAAAATGATGAACTTCACAGCAACTTGGATGGACTTAACAGTTTATAATACTGAGTGATCTATCACAGAAACAGAGAACTGAGTATCACATGTTCTCACTCATAAGCAGACCTTGAACAATGATCATAATACTATAAAAAAAGGATAGGCAGTAGTGGGAAACTGATAGGGGAGTGGGGACAGGATTGGCAGCAGTGGGAAACTGCCAGGAGATGGGAGGCACACCTCATCAACAAGCTTATGGAAAGAGTGTGGAGAAGAAAGAATGGAATGTCACAAAATGACCCTGTGGGGTTCCACTACTAGTAGATTAGTAGGAGAGGAGGAGTAAGCAGAGGAATCTAGAAAGAGTGGTCATTTAGTAGGAAAATAAAATATATAGAGAGGTAAATAACAGAAACTAAACAAAGAAATTATTTTAGGTGGGAAGGATGAGCTAACTCTCAGAAGTGGAAAGCTTCAAGAAGTGAGAAAATGATATTATATAAATGGCCTTAGACTTTTTCTTCTCTTTCTCATTCCTCTTCAAATTAAATTTTTAAAACCAACCCTCAGAAATTCTAATTCAAAATGTCTGCTATAGGGCTCCCAGACAACAGATGATTCTTATTCAAGTGATCTTAACCTCGTTTTTAGAAATACTGTCAAAAAAATCATTACAGAATACATTGTTCCTTGCAAGAAGCTACAATCTTGTTTTTGTGTATTTGTGTCAATAAAAAAAAATCAGTAAAGAAAACATGATTTTATTTTTAAAATTCTTCCTTGTGTGTTTCTTCCTGAGGACAGCAGCATCATAGTTATCAAAATGTGAAAAGAAAATCATGTGATCTATGAGATTACAAGGATGGGTGGTAGAAGTGGCCTGGTTCAGTGCTAGTAATAAACTAGGGGAAATTTAGAAACCACAGTAAAACCAATTAAAATTTATTTACTTTTTATCAACATGTGCTGGCAATTCTTAATTCTATGAGTGATAAAATGCTTCTCTAAACAATTGCTGCATTAACGCTAAAGTTCTGAATGTATGTTTATATTAGCATGTTTATGTATATGTGTGCACTCTTCAACTTAGTACATTTTAAAATATTTATCTTTTAGGAAACTTATTTCATGTAAAAGTTAAATTGAAGAACAGAAAGTTTTGCAGTTTGTCCGCAACACACATGGACTCAACATTATACATTTGTTGTGAAACTAAATTCATTAAGATTGGGATTGTTTGAGCTCACTTTGGGAGTAAAACATGACTCCAAGTCTTGTGGTGCTATGTATTTCAGACTTTAAATTGCAAGTTCAAACTAGTGATAATGATAATAGTGCAACCATTGTAAAAGGAAAGGAAGAAACATGAGTTAATCCCACCCTGTCAGCACAAGTGAATGCTTGGAGTCTTAATTTGTGTTTTTATTTTATTGTTTTGTATTCTTTTTATCATTCAGACACACACACACACATACACACACACCTCACGCGTGCGTGCTCGCGCGCCCGCGCGTCTTCCTGCAGACATGTTTGAAAGCTGATAAAATTGATCCTGAATAAAGAGACTTAGAATTCTTATACTACAGAATTGCCCTTTCTACAATTCATTGCAAAATGGCATATTTATAATGTTTCTGTAAAACTTATCTTTATGATTGACTTTTCAAACTACTTGCATATCTATTTCTTTAAGTGAAAGAAACTTTTGAATTAAAAATTAGTACAAAGGCATTCTTCAATCAACTTTGAGCAAAGCTAGATTGACAAATCTGGGTGTACTCGCTATTAAACATGATTATGTGAAGATCAATTTTGATGAAGTTACTGGCAGATTTTCAGAAATTACTGTTCAATATCAGAAACTAGTCATTATTTATTAACATCTGAAGCCAATATAGAAGTATGAGTTTATTTCTCTTTGTTTTAAAACATACACTCATATAGTTGAAAATAATGATTTATAATTTTTTACTTTTTTACCAGAATATTTATTTTATTTCTATTGTTTGTTATTTTCTCCTTTACTGTAATTTTTACATATAAAGTTCCATAACAATAAATTTTCCCTATCAGCATTTATTTTCTGGTCATTATTATTATTCATTTCATGTCATGATTACTTCTGAAAATGATTTTGTCATGTAGAGAAGCGTGGTGTTAAAAAAAAAATCATCTGCTCTAGGTGTCAAATATGCTAAGTACACCACTGATGGTAATTCCTCTGGGGTCAAAAAGAAGCTTCAGGTTTTTAATCAAAGACAAAAGTAGTTCATGAACATGAAAGTAAAATCAGTGCCCTAATTTTCATTGTCAGTGACTGTGATATTAAGGATTATTAGAATGAAAAAATAATTTTGATTATATATGTATTTCTTAGAGTCTTCTTGAAAGAAAAGATCATCAATTCTAAGTTATTAAAGGCCCTTTCACACTAACTAAACTTAGGTAGATAAGGCCATACTTTTCACTAAGGGAGACATGTTATGTGCTATAAAAGAAACTCCAAAACGGATATGGATAGAGGTAAATGGCAATAATATGTCTCTATACATATTTTTCAAAATGCCAATGTGATTTTCAATACATAACTTTATTTAATCACTTCAACTACTCTATGTAAGGAACATGTCAGGACAGATGTTTTGAGGAGAAATCATATTTAGTGAGTTGATGAGTGAATGGATTTTGATGAAGTGAAAAAAGAAGGTAACTTGATTAAACTCTGATGATTCCAGCATTTGATTATTCCTAATTAAAGAGTGTAGTGACATTGGGAGCTTGAATTATAGATTTGAATTGGAATGTGATGTTTAAACCTTTCTTCAGGACTCAGGGACCTATTACCCAAACCGCTGAGAGTGTTTCCAACAGACAGGCTAAGTTGTCAACGCTCTTTACAAATACCTTGTGGTCTGAAGACAGTCACTTCATCTAAAGTCAGCTCCTTTCCAAGGAGGTTTGCATCTAATTAATGTTCAACAGAGTATATTAAGTGTTCAACTAAACCCAGGACAAGTCTGAAGGGTTATTCCAGTGTCTGAACTCCCCATAAGATCAGCTGAGGACTTTGTTGAGTATTTCCACAGCTCCACTTCTTCCTCTTTTCTGCTATATTTCCTTTTTTTCCTTTACAGTACACTGATAAACATTATCAGTGGGGGATTCATTCCAAGACCCATAGTGAATACCTGAGACTGCGGGTAGTGCTGAGCCTTACATACCCTGTTTTTTTCCTATACATATGTACTTATGATAAAGTTTAATTTATATACTCAGCACAGTAAGAAATTAAAAAACAATAACTAATAAAAAATAGAATAATTAAAACAATACACTGTAACAAAAGGTACTTGAATGTTCCTTCTCTCTCTCTCTCTCTCTCTCTTTGTGGGGTGTGTGTGTGTGTGTGTGTGTGTGTGTCTGTGTGTGTGTGTGTGTGTGTGTGTGTATGCGTGTCTTTCTCTCTCTTTCTCTGTCTTGCTATTTTCAGACACAGTTGGCTATGGGTAACTGAAACTGTGAAAAGTAAAGCCATGAATAAATGAGGACGACTGTACATAAGGTGTGACTCCTCAGTGCTAATCCTTATCCCAGGGTTTGCTTACAGGAGAATCCCATCTATCACAGGGGATTCTGGTTGTGAGCCAGATGAGCACAAAACAAGAAAACTTTGGAACCAAATCATCTGTTACTCAGTTGGCAGTAAGAATTCTACTACTGATTAAAAGTGGAGTAGAGATAACCTCTGGTGAGTGCAACTGTTAAAATCTTTATGGGTGGCAAACTGGGATAAGCAACCAGTATACAAGAATGTACTAGTTGGCATGTTACATCAGGAGTTGGGAAAATACGGGACAAATTAAGTATACGGACAGAGAATTGGGTGCTGTTACTCAGTTCAATGGATGCTTTGGGATAGGATAACTAAAGTCTGAGGTTATTAATTGGCAATAAAAAGTGAAGTGTGAAAGACAGAATGCTTTGTTAGTAGTATAAAAATAAGTCTTCATTTCCTGCAGCAAGGGGCATGTAAATCTGTGTATAAGCCCTAGGACTTAAGTATAAATCTAACAGAGACCCCAAATAATTTGTGTGTTATGCTATGATCAGGACACAAGTGAAGAAAGAATGAAGCCCTGGCAAATTTGGTAGGTTTTTCTGGGGGTTGATACACATTGGAATTTTGAATCCTCAAATTTCCATGAATCTTTCAGTATGCAGAAGTGGCTTAACTTTCCCTCTTTGAGGCTTATGCCTTTCCCAACTTGCTGAAGGTAATACAGGTGGCACTTCTTTACAGGACAATATGCAGTCCTCTCAGGATCTGCTCTTGGTCTTAGCACAATAACTAGGGATATGTCACAGTATAATGTGACTGTGGATGTGCTAAGTTAACAAGAAAAGAAGGCAATATAATCCAAAGGACGTGCAACAGATAGTCAATCTTTACAAACACAAGCTGGGAGAACATATATGAGGTTTTATTCTGAGGCTAAAGGGTGACATAACATAGGCTGCTGTCTTTGTCTATTTGTGTTGCTATAAAGGAATACGAGAGTGAGCAATATATAAAGAAAGTAGGTTTATTTGATGCATGCTTCTGCAGGTTGTACAAGAAGCATGGCTCTGGTATCTTATTGGCAGCCGGCCACGGAGGCTCACTGAACATTAGAAATCAGGGAGAGCCGAGGACCTCGAGACCGTTAGAACGTGTTCGAGAGCTGTTGACGCCATCACCTTCCC
>CAUYQG010003378.1:0-10505 GCA_963574415.1 Tarsius wallacei
GTTAAGTTTTGGGGGAGTCAGAAGTTAGTTATATGTGTTAAGGACCTACCAAAGTAATGAAAAAAATAAATAATTTAAAAAAAGTTATATGTGGGCCGGGCACGGTGACTCACGCCTAGAATCCCAGCACTTTGGGAGGCCTGATCAACACCATAAACAGTCGATTAACATATATTTCATATATGTATTATATACTGTATTCTTACAATAAGCTAGAGAAAAGAAAATGTTAAGAAAATCATAAGAAGGAGAAGGAAGAGGAGGGGTTGGTCTTGCTGCCTCAGGGGTGGTAGAGGCAAGAGAAAATCTGTATAAGTGGACCCACATGGTTCAAACCTGTGTTATTCAAGGGTCAACTGTACTCCCAAAGTCCCTCGTGTTTCCCTTTTCAGTTACTATTCTCCCAAGGGTAACCATTATTTTGACTCCTAACGCTATAGATTAATTTTACCTGTTTTTCAACTTGACATAAACAGAATCATTCACTATGCTCTGTGTCTGGCTTCTTTCAGTCAATACTATGTTTTGTGAGATTCATCCATGGTGTGTGTAATTGCAGTTTGTTCATTCTCACTGCCGTATAGCTTTCTACTACCAGGTGAATACTCCACTACTTAATTTATGCCGCTGTTGATGGGCATTTGAATAGTTTCCAATTTTGTTCCATTACAAATGTTGCTGTAAACATTCTTGCACATATTGGTATGTGTGCCTGTTGGGTGTATATTTAGGAATAAAACTGTGGGCTCAAAGGGTATGCAATAGGTCCCAATATCTTTTTTTTAAAGCAGGATTTACTGAGAGGACAGAAAAGTTCCCACAGCAGGAAGGGACCCGAAGGGGTTGCCTCCAATATCTTTTTAATAAATTCATTTTCTGCTTAAAATCAATTGGATTTTATTCCTCTTGCTTGCAGTTAAGAACCTGGGCTGATATGCTATCCAGTTTTCAGCGACTGTTTTCTCCACAAAGCTTTCCTTGACTACAAAAGTCCTCAAGGAGCAGCCATAAGGCATATCCCTACATTTCAGTATATTTTATACAATCCTGAATTATTCAAAGTTATTTTATGCCAGTAAATCCTGTCGACCTAGTGTCATAAGCTCCAAAACAGCAGTTTTCACAACTGTCACCTCACAACAAACTGGTGTGCCACAGTAAATTATAGTATACAGCAAGTAATTTGTTACTAATAAAAAAGTAGCAAAGTCTGCAGATGAATGATATATGGATAGATTCAAGATTCCCTTTGATAATGTTTGTGTCACTTATTTGAATTTCAATATGCTCCCTTGATCAGATGATCTTATGTATGACAGCCCCTAGCAGTGTGTCTTTTATATGAATGTCATCTATCATGGGTGTTGTGGAGGGGGAGACCATGTCTATTACATTTCCTCTATCCCCTATCATTCTTAGTAGTTCTGAATATATATTAGACTTTCATTAAATACTGATTGATTATATCAAGGTGAAAATACTTTAAGGACCTGAAATATAGCTCAATCTAATTATAGGAAGGCAAGTCCTTCAGCTCTTCCAAATCTTGAACTTATCAGTCTTCTGTATACTCCCTCAAACCCCAGGTCAGGATTCTCCTCAATAAATTTTTTTGGATTTTTTTTTATTATAAAGATGTGGGGTACAATTCAGGGTTAGGTATACAAACACTGATATGCAGGTACCCTTGTAGATGAGGTATGTCCCTCCCTCCCCTAGTAGTTTCCCTCAACTGCCAATCCCACTCCCCCTCCACTGACAGTTTCCCACTACTACCAATCCCTTTCTTATAGTATTATGAGTGAGAACATATGGTACTCTGTTCTTTGTTGCTGCGATAGATCACTGAGTATGATCAATTCTAAATAATAAATTTTGACATGGATTTCAAGCTAGGAATAATGCTTTTCCCATAAGGTAACTTTATGGTCGAAATATTTACACTTTGGTAAAGATGGACAAGCAAGCAATTTCCATCTGTATTGCTGTGCTTGATTTTAGAATAGCCAAGCCATTTTTGTTTAAAAGGCATTTAAAAAACCATAAATAAATGTACTCTAGGGTATGTAATTATAGAGCTGAAAGTTTATTCTCTAAGGAGAAGGCATGACTCAAAATCAACTTTCTCAATGTCAAACATCCTCTCAATCCTGACTCCAAAAAGGTCATCTGTAGGTTCTTGTAGAACACCGACCTTACTTACCCAAACGTGAGATACTGCAAAAAGTGCCTAGGTTTTTATAAGCCTATTTGGCTCAAAGTGTAGCTGAAAAAGGTGTCCACAAAGAAAATCAGAGGTGGGGGAAGAACATCATACTAGTAACAAAACAAAACCAATAAAAAACTAACAATAACCTTAAGAGGCACCTGGCACCTGTATTTCCAGCACTTTGGGAGGCCAAGGTAGGAAGGTTGCTTGAGGCCGAGTTTGAGACCAGCCTAGGCAATGCAGCAAGACCTTGTCTCTACAAAAAAATTAAAATTAGCCCAGCAGCCGGATGCGGTGGCTCAAGCCTATAATCCCAGCACTTTGGGAGACCGAGGCAAGAGGATTGCCTGAGCTCAGGGGTTCAAGACCAGCCTGAGCAACATGTCGAGACCTCATCTTTACAATAAATCAAAAAAATTAGCCAGGCGTGGTGGCACATGCCTGTGGCTCCAGTTACTTGGAAGGCTGAGGCGGAAGGATCATCTGAGCCCAGCGGGTTGAGGCTGCGGTGGCCATGATCATGCCACTGCACTCCAGCCTGAGCAACAGAGTGAGAATCTGACTTACGAAAAAAAAAATTAGCCAAGCAAGGTGGCATATACCTATAAGTCCCAGCTGCTCAGGAGGCTGAAGTGGGAGGATCATATGAGCCCAGACTGAGGTTTCAGTGAACCATGATTGTGCCATTGCCTTCCAGCCTGGGTAACAGAGTACAATCCTGACTCAAAAAATAATAACAGGCCAGTATGGTGGCTCATGCCAGTAATCCCAGCACTTTGGGAGGCTAAAGCAGGAGGATCACTTGAGCCCAGGCGTTTGAGTCCAGGCTAGTCAATAAAGTAAGAACTTGTCTTTACAAAAAAAATAATAATAATAATTTTAAAATAATAATAATCTAAGACGTGATATAATGAAGTAACTAAAGCCCCCATCCCTGGAGTTGACAAGCTAAAATTAAAACCAGGCAGTGAGACTTCCTAGCTGTGAGACTTTGGGCAAGTTACCCTTGCTAAGGATTGTAGTGTGTATTTCTCCAATAGGTTCTTCAAAAGAACCTATTATCCCTTCAGATCTAAGAGAACTTTGTCAAGCAAGTTAGATTCCAATTTATAAGCCTCTCTTCTAGTAAACACAGTACCTAGAGAAATCCTTCCCAACTTTTAGGTTTACGTTTACTTTTATCATATGAAGTTCTGGACTCTTGGCCTCCAACTCTTCAATTCAGAATGACGTTGAGCAAAAGGTCTTTTTTAAAAAGAGGACATAGAGGCATACGGTATTTATTGACTCTTTTTTTTTCATTCAGAATGATGGTTTTCCTATAGGTTTAAGTCAGATTAACTGGTTCTCATATTTAATTCCTAATAGATATGCTCACTGCATTCAGTTACTTATATTCTTGTTTTTTGGTAAAGCTCTTAAAACAAAAAATAATATGATTTTAAGCTAAGAATGTTGAACACATGAAAAGGAGCATAAAGGCTAATAAAATACGATTTTAAGCTACAAAATGACTTCATTTTTTAAGGTCGGAGAGTGGGTAAGGAAACAAGCTTCAACACTATTCAACTAATGGAAAGCACTTATTGCTGAGCAGTGTTTGGCAGACCTCCAGAATTCTTTCGCAATGCCCAGCAGGATACCAACAAGTACTTATAAAGTACGCTTTTGGATCTGAGGGGATCTCTGATCACTTTAATGTGAAATTATGATTGGAATGCTTTTATAACTACAGGAAGAAGAGCAGCTTTCCTGCACCAAGGGTTACTCAAGTCAGCTCCCATGCTGCAAGTCAATCTTTGGTTACAGACAAAATCCACCCAAGGATATAGGGGGAGAAAGTTTTCACAGGAAATATCTGAGTACCTGTAATCCTATCAGATGTGACAATCAATGACTAATGACAAGCCTGTACTTTTATGTATCTCTATTAAAGCCAGAATAATTGTGATAGAATCTTGAAATCAGTTATCAGTTAAATAAAATGTGGTAAGGTTACAGAAAAACCTCAGTGCTTATTTTCTCTTTCAGATCGCTTCCAAAAGGAGAAAGATTGGTTCTTTGTGAAAATAACTGTCCTCATCAAGGACCTCCTAATTCTCGATATTACCCTTCAGGACTATGGAGGTTATCTGAAGGAATGCAGGTAAGAAACCAACACTGCTATATGGGATCATACTTTAATAAAATGGTTTATAATTATCTGTACTGCTTAGCACTGATCTTGTTCTCAATCCAAAGACACAAAAGAACTTCTTGAAAAAACATCATTTAAGGTTCTCAGAAGAAAAAGGATACCAAGTTAATCTAGCTCATTACCATATATCCCCAGGGCCCACCAATGAATACCCTCAACAAAAATTTACTAAGGGTTAACTACCCTATGCTGGGTAGGCAGTGGGAAATAACAGTATACGAGATGGTCTCTGCTGTCAGATTTATCCCATAGGAAAGACTTGACTAGAACTGAAAGAAAATGGGAGTGGAAAACAGGCTAGTGTACTAACCTGAGAGTTTGCAAATGGTGAGATCTAATCTCATTCCCCAGATGGTCACATGCCTGGGCTCCTTCCAACACTCAGGTCTCCACCCAAATGTCACCGAATAATGGAAGGCCCTCTGACCACGTAATAAAAAGGAGAATCATCCCCCATCACCCATTCCTATCATATGCTCATTTTCCTTTCTCATTACCTGCTTAATTTCCTTCACAGTGTTTATAACTATCTGACATTGTACTATTTATCTGTTGGGCTGTCTTCCCCCACTAAAATTTAAGCTCCATGAGAGAAGAGACCTCATCTGTCTTATCCATTGCTCTGTCCCTTTCACCTAGTATAGTGGCTGGGACACAACAGGCATACAATAAACACCTGTGGGAGAAAGACACTCCTACCAGTGAAATACACATTAAGTATATTTCTATGAGTTTTTTTCCTACCCAGAAAAGCCTCAAACCTTAAAAAAAAAAAAACAACCAAAAGCCTCAATCCTAAAAACAAAACAACAAAAGACAAGCTTGTTATAAGAATCAATTACCACAGACAAATCTGAAATCTATAATGTCACAAAGGGGACATAATTAGGTAATGATGTCAGAAAAGGATTTTCATCCACTACCCTCTTTATAATTCCTCTAAATCATATAGTTTTTCTTCAGAAAGTTGCCTGGTCAGTTGTAATTCATTCAAATAAATATCAGCATAATTTAATCTCTATGAAAAAGACCAATGCATAGCCTCTAAGAATCCTCTTCTATACTTACTCTAAAGCAGCTATTTTTAAAAGGCTAGGGGTGGAGCTGGGATAGAGTTATAAAGTTACAAAGCGAAACTGGCACAGTTAGAGCACCAATGCTAATGAGACTATAAATTCAGGGCAGATCCTCCTTCATTGGCACCCTCTACAGTACCCAAACACAGTTCCAGGTACATAGTAGGTACTTTAAAAATATTTATGAGTTTTCAAAACCTATTCTTGGTATATCCATTTTGATATAGAAAAGAAACATGCAAAGCCCATAAAACAACTGCGAAATTCTTGGGAGAAAAAGCCATATGGGAGGACTCTGAGCTCCACGCTGAACCAAGAGCTGTGAGAAAAAGCAGCTGTACAGAAAAATGGTTTCTATTTCATCCTGGACCCATTTAAAAATCAGATCTAGGTACATCATTAACTTTTACTCTTCCAAATACTGTTCTGAACTTAGAGGTGGAGGGAATCAATCTTGGAAATCTTCCAAGAGGATGAATCTAGTTAGTCTCGATCAATAAATGGCAAACTAGCAGATGAGCTGATGGGTTCTTTTATATGCTTCTATTTGCATGTTTATTTTCTGCAATGAGCAAGCATTGCTTTTGTAAAAACAAAACAAAAAAGCTTTCATTAAAAAACAAAAAAAATTAATGACATGAAAGCCAACAAGTGGGACAACTATTATTTTTTTTCACTTTCTCTAAACAATAATAGTGTTGTATTTGTGCACAGATTCAATTGGCAGGGAACTACTGATTAACAGATGCCTTGGTCAGATGTGTTCTAGTCACTGATAAGGTACTTTCCGTTGTAAACAATCCTCTCAGGGTCAGTTGGCCCTCAGTAAGAGCCCTGCAGTTAAAGCTTTGAATTAACTTTTCAAGCAAAGCCTCATGGCCCCCTTTCAGAAGTGTTACAGAAGAGTTCCCTTCACCATGTGAACAGCCGAACTAGCTTAGATATTCTCAAATGTTTTGGTGTCAGTACCTCTTTACTCTCTTGTCCACTGAGGACCTCACATCACAGAGCTTTGGTTTATGTCAGTCATATCTATGAGCATTTACCATATTATAAATTAAAACTGACAAATGAATAAAACACAAGAACATCAGAGCCGTCAACGTGGTGATATCATCACATGTTATGTAGGTAGCCTCTGGAAAACTCCGCTGTATACTGTTGAGAGGCTAAGAGTGAAAAGGACAATACCTTCTAACCACTATTCTGAAGTTTTGCTCTCAAACACCCTGGAAAAGGTCCTTGAGGATCACTGGACTAGATAATTAATAACCCTTCCAATGCTATGGTTCTGGAGTAGTTTCTCAATCCTGGCACTATTGACATTTTAAGGCAGAGAATTCTTTTTGTTGTGAGGGGTTGTCCTGTGCTTAGTAGGATGTTTAGCAGCACCCCTGGCTTTTACTGACTAGATGCCAAAAGCAATCCCCCAGTTGTGACAACCAAAAGCATCTCCAAATATTGTCAAATGCCCTCTGGTTGAGAACCCACTGTTCCAGAGTGTTCATTTTATTCTACTGAGGAGTGAATTACCAAATGTATACCTCTCACTGCCTTCTCAGACCCCTAACATGTCCATTTTCTCCCCCACTTCCATCTGGGTCTGTTCCTTCTGTTTGTTTTTTGTTTTAAATATTATTAGGTCACAAACAGCAAGAGCCAGTGGGTAGCAACAAGCACAGGATGAATCAGGTCAGGAAGAGACACTGATCAAAGTTCACCTTTAGGCATTAAAGCCCTTAGGCACCCATTGCCCTAATAGGGCAGAGAGCACAAGCAGTCAGCACTCATCCAGTCATTCTTAGGGTCATCGACAACCCATCCTTGGCAAATTACCTACTTCCCACTCCTCCAAAAAATAAGGGAACAGGCCAGTTGTGTGATGGGGAAGAAGAAAACAAAAGACTCTGAAGGCAAGGAGGCAGTAAACAAAACTCAGATACACCACCACCAAAATCTCACATCTGAGAGGTCCCCCCAACTAAAACGTCTGGGGATTTTTTGGTCAGGGTCTGGCTGGGAGGAAGTAGCAAAATGAGGAGAAAAAGGACATCTTCAACATCTCCAAGTCAGATATTCCCTCCCCACCAAAGATTCCACTCAGCCCTGTAGTCTCCAGAGGGTTGGGTCCAAGTTTTCTCTCCTGGAAATTGCCCCAGCTACCTTAGATTCCTTCATCCTCAAAACTATGACTACCAAACTCAAATCCAGCACCGTCCCTCATCTCTTGAATCACACTTTCTCCACAGTCTCAAATTCCTACCTACAAAATCCCCAACCCTGTCCCTATCCCTCAGGCTCTACTGTCCCCCACTCACACTCCTCCCAAGCTACTCCACGCAGGCACAGTATCTTCTCCCCTAATTTTCTTTCTCACTCCATAGTTTCTCCACCATCTTCAAAACTCTTCCCTGATCCCAGGAAACCAGGACTCTCCCAATTGTCTCCGGCGCCCCAGAATCTGCATGCACCGCCCGCCCTCCTACGCCCGCTCATTGGTGTCTTCCTCAAGTTACTCTTTTCACCCTGACCTCCTCCACTCTTCACTCTTCCCTGCCTACACCCTTGGCGTCCACCCCCTTACTGGCCCCTTCTTACTCTCCTGGGTCCTTTTCCCCCGCCATCCCTCGGTCAGGCCTTCTCTAGGTCACTGCTCCCCTCCTCGGGCCAGCCGCCACCGCCCAGTGTCAGCTGCCGAGCCTCTCAACCCCCTCCCCCAGGACCAGTCTTTCAGGTTGTGGCCTTTGAACTGGCGCGCCGGCCCAGGCGGAGACTAACCAGGAGGGCCCGACAACTCACCCAGGACGAGACAAAACAGAATGAGCCCGGAGCTCGGAACCGGGGAGAGGCGAAAGCACACCATGATCCCGCGGAGCAGGCGGCGTCGGCAGCTGCAGTGGCGACAAGAGCAACAACACCAGGGTAAGGGCTCGCCGGAGCTGGGGAAAGAGAACTGTGACCACCGACCACAACGCTGCAAGAGCCAGGAATCGGCGCTTCAGAGCGAGTCATAAGACTAGAGGCGTGGCCCTTTCTTGCTTATAGCCAATCTCCGCGCTTGAAAGCGGCGAGAGGGGTGGTGATGTAGAGGCCGGTGGGCGGGGCGACCACGCCCTGGCTTTTTGGTTCACAGCCCTTCTGACGGTCCTAAGAGATATGCGCGGACGGCATTTTCTAAGGCTAAAGAGAATGGAGGAACTTTGGAAGGCTGTAGATAGTAGATTACTTCCGTTTTGGCTTCTTGAGGAAGAAGAGAACAATTTTGCCGGTGCAAAAACTGTTGCTAGGCATCTCAACGTAATACATAAAAAATAATACATGATTATTCTCCAAAAACTGTTGTTATCTAAGCAGCTCATGCTGTTGGATCGACGAGGAAGCTAGGGGGTAGTATGGAGTCACTGACCACCGGAGCAGGATGTGATCTTCAAGTTCACCTAGTTACAACACTCTGTTTCTCAGATAGGGAAATTGAGCTCAGAAACAAGAAGTGTCTTTTTTAAATACAGGAAGAAAAAAATGAGAGATAAATAAAATAGAAGGATAAAGGGAAAAGTAAAGATCACTCATATTCCCACTACCCAGAAAGAGACACTGTTAACATCATTTTATATATAAATATGTGTGTATAAAGTACGTATATACACATATGTATCTTTCCAGATGTTTTCCTATGTATATATACACAAATATTCTGTACTGAGTTCATACCAAACATAATGTTTTGTGTATTTGATAGATGAACAGACAAAAACCTAAATTATTCAACAGATGAAGGCAGTCAAAAACCATAAAAATCTCAAGTCGGAATAAAGCATTAATTCTCAAATGTAGTTTCCAAAAGAATCCTCTGGAGATTTTTTTTTTTTTTGAAACATACAGATTCCTATACCTCATTCCCCAGAGATTCTGAAACAGGTCTGTGACAGTCCTATGAATCTTGTATTTTCTCTATCAAACGCCCCAAGTGATTCTGACTCTGTAGTCCATGGACCACACTTTGAGAAACACTAAAAGAGAGCTTCTGAATCATCTAGTGCAGATTTTAATCTGGAGTTTGTGAATGAATTTAGGTAGTGGGGGGGGGTGATGAATCCTCAGAAATTATATTGCAACATTTATTCATGTATTTTTCTGGGGAAGTTTATCGTTTTCAGTAGTTCTCCAGTGGACCTGTGACTCCCCACCCTAACCCCCACCCCAACTCAAATGTTAAGAACCACTGATTTAGCCAGGTGCAATGGCTCATGCCTGTAATCCCAGCACTTTGGGAAGCGGAGGCAAGAGGATTGCCTGAGACCAAGGATTCAAGACCAGACTGGGCAACATGGCGAGACCTCGTCTCTACAATATATTTTTTTTAACTAGCTGGGCATGGCGGTGTGTGCCTGTAGTTCCAGCTACTTGGAAGGTTGAGACAGAAGGATCGCCTGAGCCCAAGCAGGTCAAGTCTACGATGGCCGTGAGCATGCCACTGCACTTCAGCCTGGGCGACAGTGAGACTCCAACTCAAAAACAAAACTGATTTTCCCCCTATCATTTGCTTTAATGTGATTAATTCTGAAAGTGAGAACACTTGTCAATGAATGTCTTCTACCATTGGTGAAACTAAACCGTGGGCAAGTGACTTTCTCACCACAGGACTAATATACACTACAATATCAGTCATTGCCTTCAGCCTAAGACATTATCAATAAGACTTAGTAGGAGCTATATCTTGGATATAGTAGTCTTCAGAGAATCCATGACTGAGTTGAGCCCTCTGAAATTGATCCAGCAATCTTTACTGATGGAGACTCTGGTCTTTCTCCTTCAGCTATAAATTTCATAACTTTAATGTTCAGCAAAACCCTAAGTTCTAAAAGAAGAGACAAAATAGCATAGTGTAAAGAATATTGGATTGGCAGTAAGGGGAGTTGGGTGTGAGACACCACTCACTGGCAGTGTGACCTTGGGCAAGCCACTTCATCTCTTTGTGCTTCTGTATCTTTTTTTTTTTTTTTTGAGTTGGAGTCTCACTGTC
>CAUYQG010003385.1:0-19712 GCA_963574415.1 Tarsius wallacei
TTTTCTTTTTTTTTTTTTTTTTTAGGTACCAAATTTCTTTATTTGTAGGAATGGTACAAATAAAATAAATGAAGTGGACATTTTTGTTCAACATATATAAAATGAAAAGGAAACCCCGGCATGCATGCACTGCCTTGGTGACCAGGAAAGTCACCCAGGAGCTATGGGGCAATTAGCCCAAGGTTTAGCTGTCATCACTCTCTCCCAAGGTGTGCTTGTCAAGAGATATTCTGCCATGCCAGATTCAGGGGCTCCCATCTTGCGCAAGTTGGTTACGTAGTCACCCAATTCTTTGATGGATTTCACCTGCTCGTTCAGGTAATGTGTCTCAAAAAGTGCTAGGCAAAATAATTTTACAACTTAAACCTAAAAAGTGTACACAGAACAACCTCCTTAGTTTATATACTCGTTCAGGTAATGTGTCTCAAAAAGTCACACAAGTGGGGGGCGTTTTTGTCAGTAGCCCGTTTGTGCAGTTCCAGTAGCGACTGGTTCACGTTTTTTTCCAGGTGTAATGCACACTCCATGGCATTCAGCCCGTTCTCCCAGTCATCACGGTCTGGTTTCTTGATGTCCTGAAGGAAGATGCGGCCACCGCGTTGGTTTTGCAGCTTCATCGGTTTCTCAGCATGCTCCCTCTCCTCATGAGATTGGTGAAGAAAGTATGTGGCAAAGTTCTTCAAAGCCACGTCATCGCGGTCAAAGTCGTACGACATGGACAGGTAGCCGTAGGAGGCGAGAGCTCCAGGTTGATCTGGCGGTTGATGGCGGCCTCCGAGTTCTGGCGGTAGTTCTGGCGCACCTGCGAGGTGGACGCAGTCGTCGTGGCGGCGGCTGAGGACCCGCGGCGGCGCGGGGGCGGCGGCGGCGGCCTCGGGGCGCACGGAGGGCGCGGCGAGGCGGAGGCGGAGGCGGAGGGCGGGCTCGGAGCGGCCGGCGGGGCGGGAGACGAGCGCCGGTTCCGTCCAGGCACTGTTGTCTCTTCCTTTTTCTTGTCTGTCTTTTTTTTGTTTTTGTTTTTGGTTTTCTCTCCCTCCCTCCAGTTCCTCTTCTCCTCAAAGTCTGGCTGGAGCCTGGATCACTAAGTCTCTCCTGAATAAATCCGTGAAGTTCCCAGGAGTATCCTTTAGCTAATGTCGACGACTTTCTTACTATCCTGTGTCACAGGTATCCTCCTGGTAAATGTTGCACTCACTCATGCTGAGGCAATGGGCTATGACTAGGAGGGAGAAAGGTTAAGAGGTGGACTCCAGGGGTTCTGGTTTGTGTGGTGGAAAGAGAAACCCCTTAAGGGAGGACAATTATTTCATTTTGGGTAGGCTGTGCGTTGTCATCCAACTATGCGGAGATGCCCAGTGTGGATTTTTAAGTCGGTTCGGTGGGCGCTCTCTGGTGCAGATGGAAGATACAGCCATGGGCATGGATCATCTGCCAATCATGCTGTCCCAGGGACTTCTGTACCCTGGGGACAGTTGGAGAAACTGAGCCTCAGAGATCAGCCAAATCCAAATAAAAATAAAAAGAAGTACTAACAAAGCATTTCACAACTCAGCAAAGGGGGAGGAGGATAGCCGCCATGTTTTTACCAGAGAAACAAGCTCTGTAACTTTTCTGTGAGAAAATAAAGCAGAAAATTAGAGCCCCACTTCCAGGGAGACACTTATTCTGCAAGGTCAGAGTGACCTCACATCGACTCTTTTATCCCCACCACATAAGGACTATCTGGAAATATAATTGTCTTCACATGGCCAGCACTGGGCTTTGGCCAAGATAGCTGAATGGAGACCCCATGCAAAGTCCAGGACGGGAGGGAGCAAAAAAGTCACAAGAGACCCAGGTGGAAGTCAGTGTGCCCTCCCCCTCGCTGGAGCAAGAAGGAAGCTCTGAGCAATAGGGCCATGGCTAATGAAGAGCAGGGGCTTAGAACTGGCTTACAAATCAGAAGCACTGACTCTGGAAACACATCTCCTGCTGGTGGCAGCAGCCCTGTGCCCAAGGCAGCCCCTCCCACCCCTGGGCCTTCCCCAGGCTTTGGCAGAGCTCAGTGTGAGTGGCTGCCCAGGCCAGCCTGGTCCCATTTTTAAACAGGCAACAGGGAAAACTCGGGAAAGGCTGGGACCCCGGCAGGGGCTCCGGGACCTGCTCAACCCCCTCAGTTCTTGCTTTCTGATATACCCCCAAACTAGAAGAACCCCAAGATTTGTGGAACAATCTCTGAGCTAAAGAGGCCGGAAAGCTAATGCCACATCTACTTCGGACTTGCTGTATCACTACAGAGAAATATCCGCCCTTCTCTGGGACTTAGCTTCCTCATAGGACGCATAAAAAACAGTTATCACCACGAGAGCTCATGGCAGACGCTCCGTGAATATTCACATTTTTGATGATGATGATAATGATAATGTTAAATGAGGCATTTGGACTGACCCATTTATAAGGCCCTTTTCCTTCTCGTAGCTGAACAAGCAAAACATCTGTTTTTAACAAGCTGGTATAATGAGCAGCATAGACACTGTTTACTAAGCAATTGTTTCCTAAGCATTGTTTACTAAGCACTTTAGTGCCAGGCACATCGTTTCATTTACTTCTCATTTTTAAAAACCTTGCAAGGTAGATAATATTATCCCTTACTTAGAATATAACGCAGCTGGGGTCCAGAGAGATGAAGTAACTTGTTCAAGGTCACGCAGTTAAAAATGGCAGAGCTTGGATTGGAGCCCAAATCTTTTCATTGTACCACTAGTGCTACCTATATGAAAAGACAGAAGTCCTATGCCCAAGATGACCACACGACTTACAGTCGAAACCAAAATATTTCATTGGGTGACTAACTGTCCTGATTTTCCAAGGACTGAGGGGTTTCTCAGAGCAAAGAATTTTCAGTAAAAAAAAGTTACATAGCTCTGGGCAGACAGAGACAGTTGGTCACTCTACTTCTGAGAGTAAAAGGGAACACTGGTACCATTCATTTTGGGATATTTTCTGATTCCTCTTGTGATTTCCTCTTTGACCAGTGAATTGTTTACCACTGTGTTGCTTAATTTCCAAATATTTGGGCATTCTCTAGAAATCTTGTTTCTTGTTTCAAGTGTAATTCCATTTTGGTTAGGGAGTATTTCCTAATAAAAATAAAGTATTTTTATGTGATTTTAACCTTTTGACATTTGCCGAGATTTGTTTTGTAGTCCAGCATCTGGTCTGTCCTGTTGAATGCTTATTTGCATTTTGAAAAAAGGATATGTTCTGCTGTTATTGGGAGCAGGGGTCTATAAATGTCAGCTAGGTCAAGTGGGTTGAATGCATTGTTCAGATCTTCCATATCCTTGGTCTACCAAAGATCCTTTGTGCTACCAATTACTGACAGTGGGGTAATAACATTTCCTACTATGATAGTAGGTTTGCCTGCTTTCCCTTTAGTGCTCTCAATTTCTGCTTCTTATATTTGCAAACTCTGTTACTAGGTACATGCACAGTTAGGAATGTTATGTCTCCTGACGGATTGGCCTTTTTATCATTATGAAGGTTTCCTCCTCCTTATCTCTGGTGAGATTCCTTATCTTAAAGTCTAGATTGAATAATTCATGAGCTCCTTTCCAACTCTAATAGAGGAAAAGAAAATATGTATGTCCCTGCAGCTACCCCGGCTCATTTAAAGTAAAAGGTGTTCATGTTCTTTTTTTCACTCCCTCTCTTGGGGCACAACAGATCTCAATGTTTAGAGCACCCTTTTATATTCATACAAAAACAAATGGTCTGTTTGGTTAAAACCTGCCCAGATGTGATTCCAACTCAGCTGCAGGGGAAGCAGCTGTTTCTGGCAGCTGAGTTGATGAGGCACTTAGTCTTGGGAAGAAGTGGCAATTTATCAGTACTCAGAACCAAATTGCTGGGCTCCCAAATAGGTGACACCAGTGAGGCAGACGCTAATGCTGCCCTTTGGAAAACTCAAGAACACAGTTGACCTTCTCAGGTCATTTTGTCTACATAGTGATACGAGGGAGGACTCAAAAAAAAAAAAAAAACCCAGAATTTATTTATAAAAAATTGTGTATTTATTCGTACGTGTTTAAACTTCAGTCACCTTCAAAGTACTCTCCATTTGATGCAGAACACCTATCGAGATGGTTTTTCCACTGCTCAAAAGTTTCTGAACTCATCTATTTAGATGCCTTTTAGTGCTTCTGCTATGTTTTTGTTCCACCCCTTCCACACTGGCAAAAGATTTCCTTTTGAGGACATTTTTCATCTGGGTAAACAAAAAAAGTCGCTCAGGGTGAGATCGAGTGAATAGGGGGATGTGGGACATGGGGGTCATGCCGTTTTTGGTCAGAAACTGTTGAACACTCAGCATGGTGTGGCCAGGTGCATTGTAAATGGTGGAAGAACCAGTCACATGTTTGCCACAACTGGGGATGTATTTTCTGCAAATCATTAGCCACCTTTTCAAAACTTCCAGGTAAAAGCTTTGGTTGACCGTTTGAATTGGAAGAAAAAATTCCAAGTGTACTACAAGGGGTCCACCCTCCAAAAGATAATTTCAGGATTTGTGGGGACCTTCTTTATATACTTGGATAGGATGGCTTCTTGGTTTGTGAACATGTGGAATCAAATTGTTGATTTACTGAGGCTCACTTAGGGGCCAGGGGATTTGAGACTAGGGTAAAAAAAGGAGTCAAAGGTATATGTGTGGTTTCTTGGGACAATGGCGTCCCCACGGCCTGGAATGGGGTGCTGGTTGGTAATATCTTATTTCACCATTGTATTCCCCATATTCAGCACAGTGATAAGCACCTAGTATATGCTTCATACATATTTTTGGATGATTCAACAAATGAGTGAATGAAACTGAAGTCAGGATGTGCTCTCAGAGGGAAGAAGAAAATAAATCAGGGGTCAAACACATCACTCCTTTAGGCACTCTATGAGTCAAGTTCAGTTGCAGATGACAGTAACCACTCTAGCTAGTTTGATTAGAAGTGGATTTCAGTCAGAGAATTGGATGCTTACAGAAGCATTGGAAGGGAAGGAGGAATAAAGAAACTCTAAGCTGAGGGTTTCTCAAAAAACACCACAGAACTGCTTCACCGAGGGAAGAGAAATTTCACTTTTACTACAAGCAGGAAGCTGAAGATGCAGGAAGTAGGCTAGAGGTCTACACCACTGGTGGTAAGGGTTCAAGAAGCCGCCCCTAGAGTTACTGGCTCTAGGACCATGTTGTGCCTACTGGAATCCACACAGAAAACAGATGCTGCAACTCTCCCCACTTAATTCTGAATGCAAGCCCTAAGCATGTACATCTGATTGGTAAATCTGAATCATGTCCACAGCCACACCTGCAGAGAGTTTGGGACATGCAAATCTTAGTTTTCCAACTTCCTCCAGAGAGGAAGTTATCCCAAAAGGAGGTTGGAATGGATGCTGAGTGAGCCAACCTACCGTCTCCGCTATAAGCTCCAAGCAGGTAACATCAATGCAGTTGGTGTGAGACTAAGGATAATACCTGGGGGAGGGGAGTTCGGATTCAAAATGCTTCGAGAACATCGTGCTGGCCAGATGAGACGCATCTCAGTCACATTTGCTCTCTCTACAAGCATGAGGCTCCTGGTATAATCAAAAAACAGAAAGTCCGGTTCAGAGCCTTGAGTAAGCGCCCCAAGTGGGGAGGAGAGGAGGAAGAGAAGCCAATAAAGGAAGCAGGAGAGACAAGACTGGGCAGGAGATGGAGAGAAACCAGGAAGATGTGAATGGGCACCCATCAGAGAAGAGGGGGCCCCTTTAAGAATTGGAGGGACAGCAGGGGAGACTCAGGATGGAGGGAGCAAAACAGAGGCGGCCCTTTGGCAGGACCTAGTAAATGCAAAACCCAATGCCCTTCTGAGAGAGACACACACACGTGCTCAAGGAGGCAGGTATAGGCACAGCCATCCAGATCTAGGTGGAATGACCATCTGAATGTCCAGTAGAGTCATCACAAAGTGATATGCTCATAGTGTAAAATACTTCACAGAAGTCAAAAAGAGTAGGTGGAGGGTACACTTAAAGCCCAGACTTCCTTGTCGCTATACAATGCATCCCTCCTCACCCTAAGGAGTCAGAAAGGAGTAAGAAAAGGGCCCCAGAGAGAAAGGCAGTCAAAAATTATTTATGCTCTTAAAGCTATTTTTTAAAACGTTAAAAGGAAGTATGTGTGGGTTTCATCAACATAGATTTCAAAAACATGATGTTGGATGGGGAAAGCAAAGTGGTAAATGTTCTGTATAGAGTAACACCATTTGTGTCCATTTTTAAAGCACACACAAAAAGACAAATCCTGCTTATGGACACAGGAATACATGGGTGCTCATCCCAGACTGGAAGCATCTAAGACAACCTCCTGCTCGAGGTTAACTCAAGGGCATGGTGGAGTGAAACGAGACTGGGCAATGTAGTGTGACAAGACTTGACCTTTATTGCTGTTTATTTTTAAAAAGTGTGGAAGAAAATAGGATAAGATCTTAATAGCCATTAATTAAAGCGGTGACAATATGAGTGTTGGTTATATATCCTTTTTGTGTTTGCTAGTTAGTTTGGATGTTTTTTCCCCCCAAACCTCACTCTAAAGTTTGATCCTCCATGTTGGAGGTGGGACCCTGTGGGAGGTGTTTGGGTAATGGGGGTGGATCCCTCAAGGTAACGAGTGAGAGAGATCCGGTTGTTAAAAAGATCCTGGCACCTCTCTCCCCCATCTCTTGCTTCCTTTCTATGTGATCTCTGCACACGTGGCTCCCCTTCTCCTTCTGCCATGAGTGGAAGCAGCCTGAGGACCTCACCAGTATCTGAGTAGATGCCAGAGCCATACTTCTTGTACAGCCTGCAGATCTATGAGCCAAATAAACCTCTTTTTAAAAAATTGCCCAGTCAAGGCCAGGCTCGGTGGCTCAGCCTGTAATCCCAGCACTCTGGGAGGCCAAGGTGAGTGGATTGCCTGAGCCTGCAGGTTCGAGATCAGCCCAGACAAATTGGCAAGATCTCATCTCTAGAATTTAAAAAAAAATTGCCCAGCCTCAGATATCTAGTTATAGCAATACTAAATAGATTAAGGCAATACTTTTCTGTGCAATTTAATTTCTAACAAAATAGATTTTTTAAAAGAAGAGAAGTAGGTGATTCTGAAGTGGTTTTGCACATTTGATGCAACTCAGTGAATGGTTGTTTCTCACTGACACATTTGGATGTTATAATTGCTGTCTAGTGGGCCCCAGAAAATCCTGCCTCTCCAAGGTTAAGGCAAATTGAGGGGCTTCAGGCAGCTCATCTCAGCATATGAAGACACTATCTCCAGTCATCCCAGCTATGCTGCTGCTCTGGGTGAGCAGACATGGCAGACTTGCAGGGGTGTGGACAGACATCCCCCACCAGGACCCAGTTGTTCCTACTTTCAAGAGAGTGGTCCCCTCCAGTGCCTTCCCTGAGCTTTTCCCTCCTCACCCTAAGGAGTCAGAAAGGAGTAAGAAAAGGGCCCCAGAGAGAAAGGCAGTTATCCTCTCTGAGGAGAATGGGTGAACCAAAGCAGGGAAGTGGAGAGTCCTCACACCAGACAGAGCCTCAGCTCTCTGCGGTATGTCCCACCTTGCTTGGTACCATGTTTCAGGCTATATCTCTTACTTTGATAAACTCTGCTCCCCTGGGCAGATATTAGGAGAGAACTCTGGTGGTTGAGCACCTGAGGCAGGCATGTATTTACATGACAGATTTACTTTCTCCCATCTCCCAACAAGCCTGTGGATAAATTAGGCTCTTTGGTTTCAAGCAAGAGAAACTACCTGAAGAAACGTAAGCAAAAATGAGTCTATTGGGAGAATACTGGTTAGCTTGTGGAAGTGACAAGAAAGCTGGAGAAATGGATTCAGAAGAGGACCTGGAGGCTGGGCAGATCCTGGGGTCTGAGGAACATCATCACACAGGAGTCTTGTCCAGGCCTCCCTGTCAGAATGAGAAGCACTGGTCATTCTGAGGGTGTACCTGGATTCACTCTGATTGGCCCAGTTTGGTTACCTGACCCTGGCCTGGAGAGAACAGGATACTTTGATTTATATCCCTCTGGGGAAGTAATTCTCCAGAAGGAAATCGAGAAATTGTTACCAAATGATGGAGAAGAGATACTGAGCAGCCAATAAACGCAAACATCCACCAAACCTTCAGGGTGATTGTAACCATACCCAGTTTACAGACAATAAAACTGAGAGGTTAAGTAATTTTTCTAGGGCCACACACTTAGTGCAGAACTGGGATTCCAGCTTCATTCTTTGGACCCCAAAGACAGTGCTTGTCCCATTCACCATTCCCAAATTTCCAAAGACCACAAAAGGGAAGAATGGAACAAACGTGGCCCCCAAAGTCAAGGCCCTGCCTGAGTTTTGTCTGTGTACGCCAGTCATCTGAAAGCTGCAGTTTCTCAAAATTTCCGTGTTTTCTCACCCCAGATGGAAATTAAGGCCGTGACCAAGCCCAGGACTTGTTGCTGTGCTGTGGGACGCTGCCGGAATAATTGCCTTATTACAGCAGGCTCAGAGATGTAATTTCTCAAACCATCTGGCTGGAGTACGTGCCCAGGAAGGAGAAATTAAGATGCCCTTGGAGAGACTAATCAAATAATAAATGGCAGACACACTCCTGAGAACGCTGGTTCATGGAGAAGTAGCCCTGGAAGCTGTTAAGGACCCTGAACCCAGGACAGACAGGCCTGTGTGCCCTCCTTTCTTGGAGAGAGAAGACTCCCTTTTTCCTGATAGTGATTGGGGAGGTGACGGGAGCAGGAAATTGGGCTCCAAATGGAAGCGAACTGCACAGATGAAATGAGCTTGTTTGCTTCTCTCCTGAAGAGCCCAATAGATCATACTTGAGATAAAACGTTGCAGATACAATCCCCTGGTAATCTTGTTACCATGAGAATAACCAATATTTAGGCTGCGTTTTTCTCCAGAGAGGCTGAGAACAAGCAAGAAGGCGTGCTGAGAAGGGGTGACATTTGCAGAAACATCTTCGATCTGAGAATTATGAACGAGGAGCCGGCAACTTGGAACTGGCCTGAATGCAATTCAGATGAAGGGGGGGGCACCGGGCTAGATATTAAGGGATAATCTCCTGCTGACTCGCTCTGAGTTAAAGGAAGGGGTGTGTGTGTGTGCGCGCAAGTGTGTGTGTGTGTGTGTGTGTGTGTGTGTGTTGTGTGCCCTACTATCTACAATACACAGGGCAATCTGAACGAGCAAGAATCATCCTGCCCAATGCACATCAGGGTTTCCCACCCTCGGCATTATTAATATTTTGACCTGGTTCGGTCTTTGTCATGGGGTGTGCGTTGTTTAGCAGCATCTCAGGTCTCCACCCACTAGATGCCAGGAGTACCCAACCCCACTCGCCCCACCCTATCTTTCTCCAGCTCCCTTTTCCTTCCCAAGGTCCTACCTCCCCCCTTACCACCAACAAAGAAAGAGCTGGACTGTAGGCCAAATTGGGCTTGTTTTGTTTGGTCTGCTAGTGTTTTGTATTCTTTAATTGGCTGCTGGAAGAACAGTTTCCAACTTGTTCTGATCATTGAGAAACTCAGAAAAAATGGACTTTTACCTGGAGTGGACCCTGCTAGCTCCAGGGTCCCTTGCTACCATAGCAACCTCTCATCCCACTGATGCCCACTACCCTGACTGATGGAACCAGCCCAGCCTTCTAGGCATTTGTGTTTGTGGCCCTGGTCCATGCAGATGCTGCATCTGGAACCTTGATCTCTGGGTCGCTCTGTAAACACTCCCACCTGACCTGAGGTGACAGGGACTCCACAGTATTGTCCCAAGCCCTTAATTCTTGTAATGGGGCCTCTCACTTTGGGGGCCCTCACAGCATACAAGGCTCTCTTACAATTTCATGGTCATTCTCTTTATCTTTGTAACAGCCCTGGGAAGTTAATGCTGCAATCTCCCCCAGAGTACAGGAGGGGAAACTGAGGACCTCAAAGAAGTCGCATCACTTTACCCACATGACCCAACTTATGAATAGAGGATCCAGTTGGAGCCCAAGGTCCAGGTTCAGGGGTTTCTCCTGTTATAGGGTGATTCCTATGTTGAAGCCCTAACTTCCAGTGTGGTCATATTTGGAGATGGGGTCTCTAATGGAGTAATTAAGGTAAATGAGGGCATAAGTGCAGAGTCTTGATCCAATAGGATTAGTGTCCTTATACGAAGAGATACCAGAACCAGAGAGCTGCAAAGCGCTCTCTCTCTCTCTCTCTCTCTTCCTCCTCACCCTTCCCCCCGCCCCAACACATACTGAGGAAATGCCACACAAGCACCAAGCAAGAAAAGGTAACCATCTGCAAGCCAGCAAATGAGCCCTCACCAGAAACCTTGATAGTGGACTCCCAGTCTCCTGAAAAAGTCAATGTCTGTTGTCTAAGCTTCCCAGTCTGTGGCAGGCAGCCCTAACACACTAAGATACTGCCCCCCCAACACAGGACTGCCTTTCTCAGTGCAGGAACCCTGAGGGCTTTTCCTCCAGGGTTGAGAAGGTGCTTGGTGAGTGAGTAGCAATGTCAGGCCCAGGTACCCACCCTCTTCCTCCACCCACTCTGCTTCCGTTGCTCAATGGCCCTGCTGCTCCCCAGTCTGCCAGGGACACCCCAGCCTTAGGCCTCTGCCCTGACTCTTCCCTCTGCCTGGACCCTCCTCACTCCCTCAAGCCTCTGTTCCACCTTTGCTTGCTGCCCTCCTTTCTCCAGCTTCTTGGTTTTCTTTCCTTGGCAGTGCTTGTCTCCACATTGAATTATATCGTGAATGCTCTTGCTCGTTTTCTGCCTTTCCCATTAGAATATAAGCCCATGAGCAAAGCCGTCTGTCTGGTCTACCTCTGTGTCTACAACAATGCCTAGCACATACTGGGCGCTTAATAGCTGTCTTAGTCTGTTTGGGCTGTTATAACAAAAAACCATAACTAGGCAGCTTATAAACAACCAATATTTATTTCTCATGTTTCTGTAGACTAGGGAGTCCAAGATAAAGCTGCCAGGAGATTCAGTGTCTGGTGAGAGCCTGCTTTCTAATTTACAAATGGTGACCCTATCTCTGTGTCCTCACATGGTGGAAGGAGCAAGCAAGCTCTCTGGGGCCACTTGAATAAGGGCACGAATCCCACTCATGGGGCTCCACCGCCATAATCCAATCACCTCCCAAAGGCCCCAGTACCATCACCCTTGGAGTTAGAATTTCAACATATGAATTTTGGGAGGACACAAACATTTAAGCCATAACAATGGCTGATTGTTGAATTCACTTCTCAGCTTATTTCTTGATGTATTTATTAAAGAAAAATTAACCTATTGTTTTTGTGATCACACAAGAAATGAACACTCATGAAAACCAGATGAGGCATCAACTTATAAAGGAAATAATTCTTACCTTTATAAATAATCTCACCTGCCCTCACTATAACCCCACATGCAACAAAGCACTTGTTGAAATATGCATGTGCTTCCTTCTCTTGGATTTTCTAATATTAATATATTTACTATGCTCTGGGGCCCCTTGTTCCTCAGAGATCCAGGCATGCTTGGTAAGACCATGCCAATTGATAGCCCCCACACTCTACCTGCAAGACCCTGCTATTATAGTCCCCAGGGCTTTGTCTGCCTATGCACCCCATATGCCGTGTCTACTTCTACACCCACTAATCTGTGTGCAGAACCCAGTTGCCTTGCCAATTTCCATGGGAGATCCTCTCAGGCATTTCAGCTTTCCTGAATATGTAGGGGTCCTAATGTGTATAGGGTGGCCTCCCCTCCTGACTCCCAGACTGCTCTGGTAGATCCAAGCTGGCTCACCCCCCACCCATCAGGCAAGGGGAGCTGGTGCTCTCAGCTCTGCCTCCAACCTGGAGCCCCCTCCAGGGATCAGCAGACCAAAGCAGGCTCCCTCTCAGATCTACCCTCCTGAGAACACAGCTGTTATAAAAAGCAACAATGACAACAAATCTGTTACATAAATATGCACCTTTTTACCTATACAAAATCATACTTCATCATTGACTGAATTGTGTCATTCTGTCCCCAAATTCATATGTTGAAATCCTAACTCACAATGTAACTTTATTAGGAGACAGAGTCTTTAGGGAGATAAATAGGGTCAAATGAAGTCATAAAGTCATTGGGTAGAGCCCTAATCCAATAGGCTTGTGCCTTTATAAGAAAAGGAACAGACATCAGAGGTCTCACTCTCTGCAAGCACACAGAGAAAAGGCCATGTGAGGACACAGCAAGAAGGTGGCTGTCTGCAAGCCAGAAAAAGAGCCCTCACCAGAAACATCCCTGTTGCCACCTTGATCTTGAACTTCCCAGCCTCCAGAACCATGAGAAAACAAACGTCCGTTGTTTTAGCCCCCTAGTCTAGTGGTATTCTCTTACACCAGCCCCAGTTGACCAAGATATACTCTGCACACAGTATTTTACTTTATTTTATAAACTGCTTTTTTCTCTTAACAGTATATGGTAGATACCTTTGGGGGTTCTTTCTTATAAGAGCTACTTCATTATTTTT
This sequence comes from Tarsius wallacei, assembly GCA_963574415.1. Taxonomy (NCBI): domain Eukaryota; kingdom Metazoa; phylum Chordata; class Mammalia; order Primates; family Tarsiidae; genus Tarsius; species Tarsius wallacei. The sequence goes on from CAUYQG010003385.1 coordinate 12,561, forward strand.
AATGCCCACATTCAGCTTATACTAAATGTTTCTGAAATTGAGGCTTTTTATGTTTCCAAACTGATGCATTCTGCCTTAGAGCAGAAACTCCCCAATGGCAGCATCCTGAGAACCAAGAATGGCCAGGACCAGCCTCCCAAGGTCCCATGAAGCAGAGCCCACATCCCTGACTGCCATGGAGGCAGAGACATTAAGACACTGTGATGCTCCCCCATTTCCACCCTGGGATAAGACTCCCTCTCATAGCACCTCCTTGTGGTGGGCAGAGGCTTCCTTTCCCAGAGCCCGTGCTCCCTCCTAGGAAACTGCAGCTGCTGAAAAACCAGCAGGTCTGCCACGAGACCACTTCTCTCCCTCCCTCAACATGTGGGTCATTGTCGAGTCGCTGCCATAGGAACCTTTCTAGGCAGGGTTTAGTGCCTCATGAACGTAATTAGGGATAATGGCCCTGAGTCAGATGGGAGGCCTGCTTTTCAGCTTAGTTTTTCAAATTAGAGCTGGGAAAACATTCTCACCTCTGCCCAGTCTGGCTGCTTGCCGTCTACACCGCCACCTTCATGCCTGGCACAGGCCTCTCAGAAACAGAAAAACCCACTTCCAATTAGAGGAGGAGAGAGGCACAGCTCCATTCACTAAAGCTGTTGACAAAATCAGCCAGATGCTGAGGCAGGTCCGCCGAGCTCTCCAGGTCACATGCTTTCAAAGTCCTGGTGCTTGTGCCTGGCCTCGGCTGGGTACGGGAATTCTACAGGGGCCCCTACACAATGGGAAGGGGGTTTTGGAGACAGGTGGGCAAGGCTGGTTGGAAAGCCATGAGGCAGGTCAACCTGCCACCCTGCTGGACAACCCCTGCCCCAGCAGAGTCCCTCTGGTCCTTCTCGCTGCTGCCTCTGACCACTTCCCAGCCGGGGACTGACTACTGGCAGGTCTGGCGGGCCAGTTGGACCCCCCTCTCTTCAGCCGTCACCACTCCTACTTCCCTCCCCCAGGGATGTTGCCTCTAACAGCTCCCCTGCCTCTCCATTTCCAAAGACAACCACAATGACAAAGAATCACTTACTGAACATGACTATGCCCCAGGCATCATCAGCCTACCCCTTTCCTATGGACCATCTCACAGAATGCTCAATTCATTACTGTGTGGTAGGTCCCCATCCTATCTCTGCTCCACAGATAAAAGTCAGATGCAGAGAGTTGAGGTCAACTGCCCAGCTGCAAATCGGTGGAGGTGGGCTTCGACCCCAGTATGCCTGCTCCTGAGCATGGTGCTGTGGTGCCTCGATAGTCGGACAGGGTGTCCAACGTTCCAAGGGGTGAGGGCAGAAGCATCCCACTGCACTGGGAATGCATAGGACATTCAACTAGATGCTCCACTAGCACCACCTCTGAGAAGCTGATTGGGTCAGTGGTCACAGCTGGGAGGAGTCCCCAAATTCACTGTAAACCCCAAGGGCATAGCAGCTTGGACAGCCTTGTCTGGCATGGGTCTGTGTGCATCCTTTCGAGGCTTCATGCCAACATGGAGCACCTGCTAGGAAGGTTCCCAGCCACCCGCACCTGGACTGAGACCATGGCCACCCCTGCCCATTCTCCAGGCTGCTCGGGGACCTCAGCTGAGGATCGAGGGCAAGGCTCAAGTCTTCCCATCAGTTACTGCAAATGGGCTCTGGGGCGGGTGTTTCACCTCTCCCTTCCTTCCTGTCCCCCCTGCAGGATGCTTCCTGCCTCTGCCCGAAGCCTTCTCCAGGCCTAGGTGGAGGCAGCCCAGTCCCACAGGAGCCTGCGCTTGTCTTCCAGGTAAGGTCCAAGTTGCTCGCAAGTTCCTCAGCCACTGCCTTTATGGCAATTCCGACGTCATCGCTGCTGCCTTGGGTCCACACAATGGTCGTTCATTGTGGTCCACTTCAGGAGCAAGGTGGTAGAAGAACGGCAGGCACAGGCGTTTGTTCTCTGGCCTCTGACAACCTCGACGGGCCCAAGTTTAAGAAGTGAGCTTTCTTGCCAACACCAAGAGGGAGTAATATGGGGCCAAGGAACCCTCAGAGGCAGATAGTTCATGCCACTAGGGCTGTGGAGGAAGAGAGGAGGGTGCTGACTCCAAACTCCTCGGGGCACCAGCCCTCAGTCTAGGCTCCCTATCTATCAGCTGAGAGATGCTCCTGCCAGGAGGGTGAGCCTGTGGCATCAGGGGCTGCTGTGTCATGGGCCTGGCTCTGGCAGTGAGTTGGCACAGCAGGATCTACAGCATCTATCTAGGCTGATGACCTGGGCTGTGCAACCTTGGGCACGCAGCTTAATAACTCTGAGCCTTATGCCTCTCAAATGTCAAATGCAGCCCTTGGATTAAAAGATCCAGTTTTCAAAGACTTTTAGTAGCAGATCTCTCAAATATAAAAGAGCTAAAAGCAGAGTCTGATTAATTTAGAGGGCTCTGGGGCAAATGGGGCCTCACCCAAAGGCCTACCTATGTGGTCATGCTCTCCCTAGGGCTGGTTGAGACTCCTCCACAAATATGAAAAGTAGCCCGTCTCCCAGGAATCATTTTGCCAAATATCAGATTATCCACATGAACTGGAATATCTTACACATAAACCTTCATGTAAATATCTTACATGAAAAGTTAGCATAAGCTCTGAAATTCTCAAATGAATTGCTGACAATTGGTTTTCTGCTGATAAAATATCTTAAGCCAGCATGAACCTCCCTTTCCTAAGCTACTAATATTGTACTTACCAAATCAAACAAGTCTGGTTGTGTAGACATATTGGTCTTTTGGCCAAGTGATCGGCGAGTTTTAGAATGCAGAAACTCCCACCCCAGGCCCACTGGATCAAGACCTGTGCTAGAACAAGATCCCAGGGGTTTCCTTCTCTTCTTCGAGTTTGAGGAGCGCTAAGTTAGAGTGGTCTACATTAGCACTACTCCAGGAACTCTTGAAAAATGGCCAGCTTTCAGGTGCCCCCTGCAGTGGCCCTCGGCTTCCTTGGCAGGGTGAGGTCCAGGTGCCCAGGTATTGTGAAGCTCCCCGGGTAGTGTGAATGTGCAGACAGGCCTTGAGTGCTGGAAGGCCTGTCTTGTGGGGCTGGAAGGGCCAGAGCCACAGCCTGTCTCACATTTCTCCACCACCGCCCCCTTCATTCTCTTGGGGACCTTGAAGCTCCAAGCTCTGGCAGGTGCTCTCACTGGGGCCTGATTTCTGTCATCTGAGGCTGACAGTCAGTCATAATCAGCCATCAGCCAGGGACATGCATCCCTTTCAAAACAACTGAGTGGCATCCCAGTCCATACTACTTTGCACGGGGCTAATTACCAGGAGGCTAGTGATCACAGGAGCAGCCCAGGGGGACAGAGGCATCTGCTTGATTGCCCTGGCAGATCTAGGCAGGGGAGTCCTGTTCAAGCCCAGATAGCAGGGCAGCCTCAGCAAGAGGAAGGCTGTAATGAGGGTCAGGGTGAGAGCCAGAGCTGTGAGCTGCTGGGACTCAAAGCCAAGGTTCTGAAGGCCTTTAGAACTGTGCTTCTTAAACTCTAGCTTGCATCAGAATTACTTGTGGGGCTGACACATAGAGCTTCTGATTCTGTTGTTCTGGGGTGGGTGCCAAACGTTTGCATTTCTAATAAGTTCTAAGATGATGCCGATACTGTGGTCTGGGGATCACGCTTTGAGAAACCACTGCCTTCCAGAATACAACCCATCCTCAAGTGGAGACTGTCTATAATGGTTAATGGAAGAGATTCAGGAATCAGTCAAATCTGGTTTGAAGCCCAGCACTTCTACCACCGAGCTGTGCGACCTGGGACAAGTTATATAACCTCTCTGTGTTCCTATGTTCCTCATCTGCCACTATGACTTAGAGCTGTGGTATGGAGTCATTGAGAGAACAAGGGTTCCTGGAACACTGGAAAAACATTTAGTCCTCATTAACTGAGCCATGGTCAGCACCGGCCTGGAGGAGTGTGTCTATGGGCCTGGCCCCTTCTAGGGCTCAAGTACTCTTTACCAAATTATCCCTTTTAATTCTCAAGACAACATTTTGGAGCAGATGCTAGCAATATCCCCATTTTACAGATGAAAAAACCCACTCAGAGTGGCTACATAATTTGCCCAAGGTCACACAGCTAGGAAATGGTGGGCCCTGCATTCAAATCCTGGCTAACTGACTCAACTGCCATCCCACCAACCTTTCCATAGCTACTGAAATGATATGACCTCAGTCTTACTGGGCGCAAATAGGTTGTGTCCAGCAGGGTCTTGAAATAAGAATGTGTGGAAGTTGTCAGAATCAAAATGGAATCACTTGTTTTGTTGTTGTTCTTGTTGCTGTTTTTTAGATTCAGAGGGTTCAAATGCATGTTTGTTACATGGACATATTGGGTAGCTAGTGGTGAGGATTGGGTCTCTGATGGCCCATTCCCCAGATAGTGAGCGTTGAACCCAAAAGGTAATTTCTAAACCCTCACTCCTCTCCCATCTCCCCCCCACATTGGTGTTCCCAGTGTCTATTATTTCCATTTTTCTGGTCATTTAGCTCTCGTATATAGGTGAGAACATGCACCTTCTGGTTTTCTGTTTCTGAGTCAGTTCACTTTAGATGATGATGTCCAGCTCCATCTATGTTACTGTAAAGGACATGATTCTATTCTTTTTTTAATGACTGTGTGGTATTCCATGGTGCACATCTACCACATTTTCTTTATCCAGTCAATCGCTGGATGAGGTTAGTTCCATGACTTTGCTACTGTGAATAGTGCTGCAATGAACATACAAGTACAGGTATCTTTTCCATATAATGATTTCTTTTCCTTTGGGTAGATTCCTAGTAGTGGGATTGCTGGGCCAAATGGTAATTCAATTTTTAGTTCTTTGAAAAATCTCCATACTGTATTTTTTAGGGAGGTTGGACTAGTTTACAGTCCCATAGACAGTGAGTATTCATTCCCTTTTCTCTGCAACCACGCCAACATCTGTTCTTTGACATTCTGGCTAGTGTAAGCTGATATCTCATTGTGGTTTGAATTTGCATTTCTCTGATGATTAGTGATGTCGAACATTCTTTCACGTTTGTTGGCCACTTGTATGTCTTCTTTTGAGAAGTGTTCAATCATGCCCTTTGCCCACTTTTTGATGGGTTGTTTGTTTTTGTGTTGAGTTGTTTGAGTTTCTTGTAGATTCTAGATATGCCTCCCTTTGTCTGAGCATAATTTGCAAATATTTTCTCCCATTCCATAGGTTTTCTGTTCACTCTGTTGATTATTTATCTGACTGGGCAGAAGCTTTTTGGTTTAATTAAGTCCCATTTGTCTATTTTCATTTTTGTTTCAATTGCTTTTGGAGTCTTCATTATAAATTCTTTGCCTGGGCCAATGTCCAAGAATGTTTCTTAGGTTTTCTTCTAGGATTTTTATAGTTTCAGGTCTTACATTTACGTCTTTAATCCATCTTGAGTTAAATTTGTATATGTTGAGAAGCAGGTGTCAGTTTAATTCTTCTGCATATGGCTAGCCAGTTTTCCCAGCACCATTTATTGAATAGGGTGTCCTTTCCCCATTTTGTTGGTTTTGTCAAAGATCAGTAGGTTGTAGGTATGTGGCTTTATTTCTGGGTTCTCTATTCTGTTCCACTGGTCTGTCTATTCTGTCTATTCTTGTACAGTACCATGCTGTTTAAGTTATTATAGCCTTGTAGTATAATTTGAAGTCAGGCAGCAAGATGTCTTCGCAATTGTTCTTTTTGCTTAGGATTGCTTTGGCTATACGGGCTCTTTTTTGGTTCCATGTAAACTTTAAGATTGTTTTTTCTACCTCTGTGAAGAATGAAGTTGTTATTTTGATAGGGATTTTGATCGTTTTCAGAATCAAAATGGAGTCACTTGTGTTAAAAAAAAAAAAAGCACTGACAAATAGAGCCTTGCATGAAGAGACGAAGAGAAGGGTTCTCATGCATGAATGCTTAATAACAAAAACTATCAGAAATGACTCTACAAAAATGGCAACCTTGCATAAAAGCCATCACAACCTTACATAAAAACTACTTCTGCAAGGACATCTATCTGGAGATTGCCTCTCCAACATCAGACGGGTGTCACCCTTGTTATTGATCCTTGTGACCAAGGACAATTATCTCAAAACAATTATGTAATCTTCCTCATTTTATCTTTAAAACCTTGTGTCTTCCTTTACCTTCCAGAGTATGCTAGAGCCCTAGACCTGTGCTCAGAAGCTTTAAGACTTCCAATGGTTGCAAAGACAGCACCTGGCATAAAACAGACAATAAATAATTGCTGCATGAACCTGTAACCAGTATGGGCACCAGAGCCACAGCACACGGGTTTGCATCCATGCTTGCTGGCTATGTGACACTGGACTAGTGCCTAACCTCTCTGAGCCTCACAGAGCTACTGGATGAAATGACATCATGCATGCAGAGAGCTTAGCATAATGCTCTAGAAATGGTGGCTGCTCTTGTTAGGCTGAAGATGAGGTACCACCTGATTCTGGAAGACTGGTTTCTATCTGACCCGCCTTTGGCATCAGTCAGCTCTCGTTGTCCATGCAGGATCAGCAGTGTATCCACGGAGAGATAAGGCAGGTCTGGGGTAGATACTCAGGCTATCAGTGGGCATCCCAGGCCCCTGAGTTCCAAGGCAGTGGGCTGAGTAGGAGGTTAGGACTTGTCACCCAGGGCCTTGAATGCTGGAAGCAGTGACTCTATGAGCAGCCGGCTATGTGGCTTGGAGCTTACCTGGGCTCCATTTGCCAGAGGGCCCTTCCTGGTGCTCCTCGGACCCAGCCTGGCTTGTCCACAGAGAGTCTACCCTTCCTAACTCTTGCTCTTGTCCCTCTTACAAGCCTCACATTTGGAGCTCAAAAGTAGGCAGGGTAGAGGGAGGACAGGGGAAGCTTACCCAGAAGGGCCCTGAGTCCTGCCCAGTCTCCTACCTTCCAGTCTGGGCCCTCCTCCATGCGAGGCTCTCAAATCCCCTCAGCAGGACACTTCCCAATGGTCCATAAGTATAGGCAGCCGGCCACGGAGGCTCACTGAACATTAGAAATCAGGGAGAGCCGAGGACCTCGAGACCGTTAGAACGTGTTCGAGAGCTGTTGACGCCTTCACCTTCCCCGCTATATATATTTAGCATATTTAACCAGAAA
>CAUYQG010003393.1:0-73348 GCA_963574415.1 Tarsius wallacei
GTGGCCACTCCCAGCCACCGCAGCCTCGACCTGCTGGGCTCCGGCGATCCTTCCGCCTCAGCCTTCCAAGTAGCTGGAACTACAGGCGCACGCTACCACGCCCGGCTAGTTTTTTGATTTATGGTAGAGATGAGGTCTCGCCAAGTTGCCCAGGCGGGTCTCGAACCCGCGGGCTCAGGCAGTCCACTCACCTCAGCCTCCCAAGGCGCAGGATTACAGGCTGAGCCACCAAGCCCGGCTAGCATAGCAATTATTAAGCATGGTCTCTAAAGCTAGAATTCACGTCCTCATGTCCTGCCTCTGGCACTTGTTGGCTTTTTTTGAAAGCAAGATTAATTAAGAGGACAGAAAAGCTTCCACAGTGGGAGGGGACCCAGAGGGGTTTCCCCACTTGTTGGCTTTCTAATCCTGGGCCAATTACTTCAGCTTCTCTTCCCTGGTTTACTTATCTATAAAATGGGAATGATGATAGCATTTTCTAAAATTGTTATGTGAATTAACAAGACTAGTGCTCTAACTCCTGAGCTATGGAGCCTATTGTGTGAATTAAATGATTTAATAATGAGTAGGGCTTAGAACAGTGCCTGACACATTGTAAGCACTCAATAAATACAGTTGTTAATTTTTTTTCTCAGTCACAAGACTTGTCCTCCTAACTTAGACTTCTTATACTGATGGTATTCACTCATTCATTCACTTACTCATTTTACCAATACCACTTATTTTCTTGAAACTTGGAACCTAGAGATAGGTAAGTACTGAATATACTTTATAGAGAGCAGATAAGGCTAATTATGTCTGCCTTTATCATTTTCATTTTTGGGTTTAAGAGGGCCACTTAAAAAAGATAACAGACCTCTTCCCCCTCGTGCCCCCTGCCCCCCTCCATTGCTGAACCTGAATGACAAATGACAACTAGGAAGCAAATGAAGTTATGAATATCTACTGCATTGTTGGAAAAGCTGAATTAGAAAGCCCCCTTGCACCTGCAGCCATGTTTAGGCTTTCTGGAACTTCCTCTTTTGTCGAGATCTTGGAACAACCTGCCTGAGGGTCTTTGGCTCTAGAAAGCAGACCTACTTGCCCAGAATTCCTTCTTTACGCTTTGTTAGGCCTGTGGAGCAAGGAGGGAAATGGGCCTTCGAGCCTGCCTCCAGAAAGCGTGCCCGAGCCCTCACTTCTCTGTGCTTATACCATGTTGGAACAGGACCTGGGCAGAACCGTACCTGCCACTGGTGAGGGGGTAATGAAAAAGGAGACGGCCTGGCTGAGACTCACCTGACCTCTCAGTTCTCCTCCCAGCCCCATTCTGGCACCTTCACGTTCTCTGGGAGTTTAGTGGGTACTGAGAAAGAAAAAGTATTTCCTCCTCACTTTTCCACCTATGAATTGGGGATATAAATGTTTCTCTTTGGCCATATACTGCTAATAGCATTACCTTTTTAGGTGCTAAAATGAAAACTTTCTTCAGTGCTTAATGGGATCTTTTAGAATGAGATTTTTGGAGTGAGTTTCTTTAATCTTTTTGCTTTTTACCTCATTTGTAAAAGGTCTTATGGAGGGTTTGTACGTGAGTCTTATGATGTGAGTGACCTCTTTACTAAACATTTTAAAAATAGATATTTTTACTAAATATAGTAACAAGTTATCCATGAGGACACCCTTGAGATAAACAATCTTAAGTTAACATTTTGGCACCGAAAAATGTTTTCCTATAAAAGCAGCAATAAGAAGACATTTTTTTAACCTACTTTAAAAATACTTACCCTAACTTCTCTGTAAGAACATTATAGATAGCTTTCTCTCTAAAAATATTCAAGCCTGAAAATTATGTTCCAGCAAACCATGATTTATTTTATGCTATGTTAAATTTCAAAATATAAAGTATTATTTTAAAATTTTTATCAACAGCTTGCAGTGGCAAACAACAGGATCATTACCTTGCAAGAAGAAATGGAACGAGTAAAAGAGGAAAGTTCCTACCTACTGGAATCCAATCGGAAGGTTAATCTTACTGGATTTATAAAATATTCATAGAGATCATGCCAGTGTGTTAGTCGTAAAGGGAGATCTTTGGAGGACTGTTTTAAGCAGCAACATTTGCATGTAGCAAGCACACTGTTTTGACTTAGACTCCATGCATAATCGAGTATATGTTGAAGGTTGTGGTAGGTTTATGCTCCTTTTCCTACATGATGTTTCTTGGCTTCACTGCCACCTCCATCTATTTAGAGACTTCAAGAAGCAGTCTCATTCTGTTCCTTGTTTTTTTGTGCTAATAATTTGTACCATATTTAACTATTTGTTATATTAAATATCCCATTTTTTTACACCATGTTACTGTTGTATAAAAAGTGACACCTCATTTATCCAATATCACTGGGAAGGAATTATCATATTAATGAATTTTGTAGATAACTTAATCCCTTAAAGCACCAAACTATTTATACATGTCTAATCAGATTTTTGCAAGCCATTTATATATTTCACAATCCCAAGGCTTGTTAATTAGGAACATAATGTAATACATTTAGCCCTTTATGATGACTGAGGATTGTAAGTGTCAACAGTGGTAATTCTGTACTAAATTGTAACAGTGCTACTTTAAGAGACTATTGAAATTGATACACTTACAGCACCTACACTTAAATATTTCCGTTTGCTGTGGATGGGTTTTTCCAGCTTCTTGTGAACTCACTAGTACCTCTTACTTTTCCCTGCTGCTAGTGTTGTTACCTCTTGAAAGGTCTCTCCTCTTCCTTTTATTTTCATGCTTCTAATCTATTGTCCCCTAGGAATCCAATATCCATGCTTATTAAAATTGTTTCTAAAGAGTAACTAGGCTCTGAGTGGGGATGAAAGCAATTTTCTGTGAGTAGCGTTTCACTTTAATGCATGGACTTTGTGAAAACAACTGCTCAAAAGAATTTTTTGGTGACCTTATTTTTGTCTGTGAGCTCTTTGGATAGTTGGAAATACCAAATGTGAGATCTCTGGAGATTGAATATATTATCATTAAACCTTTGACCTAGCTCATATTTTGCAATGAATACTATGTTGTTTTTAGAGACTGATTTTTAAAACTTCTACCACCTGGTGTGGTAACCGATCTTGGATTTTAAATAAAGTGGTAGGAAACCACCAGTTTAGCTTAACAGTTTAAAATTTACTAGACTTCTTCAATGTCTTTATTGTCGTGTTCATCGTTATATGCTTTGGTGCAATCATTTTTCCTTACTAAATAGCAATCGTGTCTGCTAATTCTGTATAGGTTATTTAAATCCTTAAATATCTACATTTTTTCTTATCTTTCAAGGGTCCTAAGCAAGACAGAATTTCAGAAGGGCCGGCACTAAGTGAAGCAAGAAAGCATTTAAAGGAGGAGACACAATTACGATTGGTAAACTTTGCTTAAGTTCTAATAATTCAGGAACACATTAAAAGGTAACTGCCTGCTTAGAAGTTTTATTGTACAGACCAAGATTAGGAATATCAGTAGTGTTCTAAAAAAACTTTAAAGATTATATAAAACTGTTTCTTTTTCTTTTTAATCCACATTCCCTATAATACTTCCTCAGTCTTTTTCTGAGCATTCTCAAGTCAATTCTCAATATCCGTATTCTCGATATAGTTTTGCCAGTTTTTTTTCTTTTATAGTTTGTATTACAAGAACATTAGAAATATAGAATCTACTTTTGTAAACCATTCAGTTTCCCTCTCTGACCTCAGTCCTCAGCCCTGCCAAGATTCTGATAATATATCTTCTTGGAGGCAGCCCTCTCCCTTTACAAAGAATCATGAATATACTCTTTTATGTTTAGCTGTTATTTCTGAATTTATTCTTGGTCTTAGATATAAATGGAAACGCTTATTATCCAGTATTAGGCCTAAGTTTTTTTAGAAATTAAAAATATATTTAGGCAGGGCACAGTGGCTCACGCCTATAATCCCAGCAGCACTTTGGGAGGCTGAGGTGAGAGGATTGCCTGAGCGCACTGGTTCGAGACCAGCCTGGGCAACTTGGTGAGACCTCATCTCTACAATAAATCAAAAAATTAGCTGGGCATGGTTGCGCATGCCTGTAGTTCCAGCTACTTGGAAGGCTGAGGCAGAAGGATCACCTGAGCCCAGCAGGTCGAGGCTGCGGTGGCCGGGAGCATGCCACTGCACTCCAGCCTGGGTGACAGAGTGAGACTCCAACTCAAATATATAACTCAACTCAAAATATATATATATATATATATATATATATACACACACACACACACAAACATATAATATGAGATATCACCTCACTGCAATTAGAATGGCAGCTATCAAAAAACAAAAGATAATAAGAATTGGCAAGGATGTGGATAAAGAGAAACTTTATATACTACTGGTGGGACTGTAAATTAGTACAGCCTTTATGAAAAACAGTATGGAGGTACCTTTAAAAATTAAAAATAGAACTACCATATGATTCAAAAGAAATGAAATAAGTATGTCAAAGACATATCTGCTGTACTCCTATGTTTTTTGCAGCAGTAGTCACATCAGCCAAGATATGGGCTTAATCTAAGTGTCCATCAACAGATGGATGGATACAGAAAATATGCTGTATATATGTATTTTATGGTGTATATATATAGCCATATCTACACACAGTAGTATACTATTCAGCATAAAAAAGAATGAAATCCTATTATTTGTGACAACATGGGTAAACCTGGAGAACATTTTGCTAAGCAAAATAAGCCAGGTACAGAAAGACAAATATATGATAACTCTCATAAGTAAAATCTAAAAAGTTGTTCTCATAGATGTAGAGAGTAGAGTGGTGGGGAGGGGGAAGGAGAGAGGATGGTGGGGAACTGGTCAGCAGATTCAAAGCCACAGACAGACAGGAGGAGTAAGTTCTGGTGGGTTATTGCATCGTAGGAGGACTAGGGTTAACAATGTATTGTATATTCTAAAATAGAAGAGTGGTTTGTTTTTGTTTCTTTTTTTATTTATGCATAATAGATATACATAGTTTCAGGGTACATGTGATACTTTAATACATTCATATAATTTATACAAATCAAATCAGGGTACTTGGGATATCCATCACCTAAAATATTTGTCTTTATGCTAGAAAAAAGAACAGCTTTTGAATGTTCTCATCACAAATAAATGATAAATGTTTAAGATGATGGATATGCTAATTTTCCTGATTTGCTCATTACACAATTTATACATGTATCAAAATATCACGTTGTTCTTGATAGTCTAGTGGCTAGGATTCAGCACTCTCAAAATATCGTATTTTATCCCATAAATATGTACAATCATTATTATGTGTCAATCATACATTTTAAAAATAATTTATAATAAGAAATACACTGCTATAATAGATTTTTATCCAGGTGTTAGTATCATTGTGTTAATAGTTCCTGGTATTAGTATATTAACTGTTCCTGAAGTTCAAATAGTATGACAAACAGACGGACTCCCCAGATGTCTCTAATAATCAGGAAAAGCCTGAAAATAAGAGGTGACTTAAATTTTTACTAAAAAGTTATTAAAAATTGACAGTAAACAACAATTTCAGTTTTTCTGAAAACATAGCAGTATTATTTACCATCATTGAAATAATTAGCATTTGCCTTCTCTGTGTGAATTAAATTTCAAAATACTTTTCATAAGGAAGATCCTTGAAATAATATATGTCAGCATTTTAAGATGGAGTATGTTCATTTTCTATTATATTAATCATGTAAAGAAGCGACTCAGTTAAATGGCACATAATCTTAAAAATTTTCCTATCTCTTTATCAGAATAATATAACTGTTAAGAAGGAAAGAAACTAAGAAAGTAGGCAAGGTTCTAGGTGTGCCCTGGGCACAAGGTAGAGGCAGAAGAATGCCAGGCCTTTGTATCTTTGACCCTCTGGATAATGTTGCAGTAGTAATGGTTGAAACACAAAGGGGTTTCATGTTAAGTGAATCTAAAAATTTTGTTAGCCTGATAGCCATATGGCCATTCCCAGTAACTGAGGGACCCTGAGGGTCTTCCAATTTCCCAGGGTTCTTGAATATATCAACAACATTCAAATTCAGGAGAATTGTAACTGCTTCATTTTGTGCTGACCACTGTAACTTCTTATGTATATTTCTGTAATAGGTTATGACATCAGTTGTCTTAATGTCTAACGAAGTGTGTGCGTATTTTAGACATATTATAGGCATGGTGGTTCATGCCTATAATCCTAACGCTTTGGGAGGCCGAAGCAAGAGGATTGCCTGAGTCCAGGGGTTCAAGACCAGCCTGGGCAACTTGGCAAGACCTCATCTCTACAATAAATCAAAAAATTAGCCAGGCATGGTGGCATGCACCTATTTACAGCTACTTGGAAGGCTTAGGCGGAAGGATCACCTGAGTCCAGGAAGTCGAGGCTTTGGTGACCGTCAGCATGCCACTGCACTCCAGCCTGGGTGATAGAGTAAGACTCCAACAAAATAAAATTAAAATAAAATAGAATAGAATAATTTAAAAAAACTATTTTTGACTTGGCAAGTTTTTGAGATTTATGTATGTATATATCATATATATCATATATTATATGTTCATATACCCCAATGAGTTTATTGCTAATGATTCTGAAAATGAATAATAGCTTAAATCTGTTTTACCGGAATATCCAGACCTGAGAGTTTCAGCATACCTTTTCCTGTGAAACTGTATGGTTTGTACTTAGTGGAGGAACGAGAGTGTAAGCAGTTGACTTACTTTGGGGGCAGGATGTTGAAAAAGAACTGGAGATCCAGATCAGCATGCGACAGGAGATGGAGTTGGCCATGAAGATGCTGGAGAAGGATGTCTGTGAGAAGCAGGATGCGCTTGTGTCTCTTCGGCAGCAACTGGATGATCTCAGGGCTCTGAAGCATGAACTTGCCTTTAAGCTGCAGGTATGGACACATGAGAAATAGACTCACTGGCTCTCTGAAATCCTGAGGCTTCCTTCCATTCCTCTTTTTCTACAGAATCACACTTTTTTTTCTTTAAGAGTCAAAAGTACATGAGCAAGTTTGTGACCTAGGTATATTGTGTGATGATGAGGTTTGGTAGAATCACACTTTAATTACAAGAGGGAAGAATTGCATCTATTTTGATGCTGGCTGCCAATAAACCACTTTAAGATTCAGAACATCATTGGGTCCTGAATTGTTCTGGAAAACCATGGCCACTTTTCACATTATAAAATGGCATGGCAGTCTTTTTATTTTATTTTAATACATTTTTTTTTTTAGTTGGGAACTCACTCTGTTGCCCAGGCTGGAGTGCAGTGGCACAATCATGCCTCACTGCAGTCTCCACCTCCTGGGCTTTAGTGATCCTTCCACCTCAGCCTCTCAAGTAGCTGAGACTGCAGGCAGGCACTGCCATGCCTGGTTAATTTTTTTTTTTGCTTTTTTTTATAGAGACGAGATCTTGCTTTGTTGCCTAGGCTGGTCTCAAACTCCTGGGCTCAAACAGTCCTCCCTCCTTGGCCTCCCCAAGTGTTGGGATTACAGGCGTGAGCCACTGCACCCCACCAGGTATTTTTAAACTCTGTAAGGTAATTTCCACCCTCAAGCCTAACATGCCACCCCAGTTATATATTCTATTAGATTTTATACTGGAATCTGATAAATTGATGAGCTTTCTACTGTTATTGTGATAATGCTGCATATGACGATATTAATTTTAAACAAATTGAGGTTTTTTTTCCATTTGAGAATTAAACAGATATATGAACATTTTCATTTTTCCACTTACCATTAAGTTCCGGAAGGTATGTGTGTTTATATTTCATGATTTTATGTTATACATCTATCATTTATAATTATTATCTATGACAGAGTTCAGATTTAGGAGCTAAACAGAAAAGTGAACTAAACAGTCGTTTGGAAGAGAAGACTAATCAGATGGCTGCTACCATTAAGCAACTTGAACAAAGGTAAAAGTGCTATTTCTTTAATGAAACACTTTGGGCTGTCAGTGCTGGAAATGAAGAGAATGTGCTATGCATTTGGCAAATAGGAAGTAGATGAAATTCTTCCAACTTAACATTAGACATGCTGGCAGAAAGACAATTAACTGTTACTATGTTTTTCTAAGGGGTGACTGAAACATTTTTGAGAAATGTCAATCACTTGACTAGCCTTTAAAAAAAAAATGTCAGCCTTTTGTGACTGTTTTGAACATCAGCACTCTTACTTAATCCATTTCAATGTCAGGAAGGATACTACAAGGATGAAATGACTTGTAAATGCACGTTTGTAATCTTACTGTTAAGGATCTTACTGTTCATCACTAAAGTCTTTGAATACTTTGGTGCTAGATGCTATACTAAGAGACAGGTGTCCTCCGGGATATACTCTGGATCTTTCTCTCCCTTCTTTAACTTCAACTTTTTCCCTTCTCCAGTCTTTTTTCTGTCTTTCTCCTGGATACTTCTGTAGCCTCCTCTGTCAGGACATTTCTCCAGCTATGCCCTTCATCTGGAGACCAGTCTTGAGTTTCCATCCTCTATCCAACTGTCTTCTCCAAGTACCTACAGTTCAGTCTGCCCAAAGCTCATCTTCTCCCTATACTACTCTTTTCTTTCTTTGTATGATACCACCAGTTTCTTCCTGGTGGCTCAGCAGCCAAGAGAAATGGTTGAGACTTCGAGATTGAATGTGACATAACACCCAAGGTCATTTGATGTTTCCAACCTTAGCATACCCACACATCACCCATCTTGCAACGGAGCAAAACTAAGCTACTGGTCCCTAGACATGCTTCCCATCTATTCCTTTCTTAGTTGCTCCCCCAATTAGAAATGTCCTTCCTCTTCCCACTCCGTTGTTCTTCAGATACATTGCTTATGTTTAGGCTAAATACCACCTCCCCAAAGCATCTTCTAACACCTCTTCCCATGGGTAAATGAACTGTCCTTCTTGGAATCCCCCCAAGCCTTATCTTCCTATGCCTCTGATGGCCCTTCTCACTATCTGTTTTGCCTCAGAGCCCTTTATATGTGTATCTGATCGTCTAATGAGAGTGGAAGGTCCTTGAGGTTAGTTACCTAATCTATTAAGCTCTCTCAGTGGCTCTGTCACAGTGTTGAATGTACAGGGCACTCATTCAGTAGATACGTGAATAAATGGATGAATAGGTAACTTTTTGTATTCAGATGATTCTTAACAAGGGAGGGTCCTGAACAGCAGTGCATATTAATATTAATGTTAACTCAAAAATTAACAAATAAGCTAGAAACCTCTGGTATGACTGATAAATAAAAAGGTATCTGTTTACCTAGGAAAGAAAGTTATATACTTGCTCATAAACAGGTATATGCTTATGATATAACAAACCAATTTTAGTGTTCACAAATTGTGCTTTTGAAATGTATCAAATTATTTTTCAATGTTTTTTTGACTTGGAATTTAAAGCAGACAGAACTGAAACACTGGCTTATCTCTTCAAGTATTACGCTAACTTATTCTCTTGCTATTTTTGTGTTTCCTGTTTATCCATTTTTTCATTCTCCTTTCACTTCATTTTCATTTTTATTTTATTTAGCGAAAAGGATTTGGTGAAACAGGCAAAGACCTTAAATAGTGCAGCAAATAAACTGATCCCAAAACATCATTAGGCATATTGCAGTTGGTCACCTTGCAAGTTTGATATCACAACTTAATTGTAAAAGGAAGAAATCTGGAAGTTATTAAATTTAAGCTCTGATTCTATATAAAGTGTCACCAAAAGTTGACTTTGAATTGGTTGGACTTTTAAAAAACCAGTATAGGTTTTTAAGATATAGGTTGGGGTTTTTTCTTATTATTATTTTCTCTCTAGGAAAAAAAAATTTGGTAGAAGTTCATAATTAAATGCCAAATAAACTTTGAGAAATTACTTCTGAGTTGACCAATAAATAAATACCATTTTTAAGAAGCCTAGGGAAATGAAGCTCTGTACATATATTAATGATGCCTTTACAACCCAGTCCTTGATAATATCAGATTCTAGGTGCGTTGTTCATGTCTGTATCAGCAAACCTGTTTTGCCATTGCAGTGTAATGAACTAGAGGTAACTACCATGTGAACTTGGACTCTTCTAAAGTAGTTCTGTGTCTCTTAGGCCATGACCCCTTTTCACTTTTGTTATATAGGTTTAATCCCCAAGCCAAGGATAAGTACTTAATATTTCATTACTGTTCTACTTTCAGTAACCAAGATTGCTTGCAACTTTTTTTGCCTTAGTGACTTTGAAAAAAAAAAAAACAAAAACAACCTCCTTTATTTCTTTAAACACATAGAGATACAATTAGTAATTAGGTAACTTATTATAACATAATAATGTGGAAGCTTGGGAAAACTCTCCTAATATTTGTCATCTTCTACCTCTGCCATTTTTCTGCAATTTCATTTCCTACTTAGGTGGCTTGGAGAGAACATTTAACAAAAACACACTCTCCTTTAAAGAAAAAAGTGTACTGCACTTTTTTCGTATCTATCCTGCTTTTCCTGTTGGAGTCCAGAGAACAGGGTGAAGACAGGAATGATAATATTCTTCCTGTCATTTCTTACCTGGAAACATTTAAGGTTTCCTGTTACTTTTTGTTCAGGTGGGGAGTTGCTAAAAGTTCTGGGAAAATAATAATTGAATTAATTAGAGCTAGAAAAACATTTTAGAGTAGGAAATAGATACACCATAAACTTATATTCTTTATTATTATTTAGTACAAAAGTAAAAATTCCCAGTAGATATCCACAAGCAATATTAGCAGGGCTTCTTTTTCTGAGTGATCACAGATTTAACCCTTTCTAGGCTTTACATTGTAAATAACCCTATGAATACTTTGTTTTTTGTTTTTTTTTAAGTGTCTTGATTTGGGGAGATAGGCTTCACATAAGCCTTCATTCCTTCAAAAGGTCTTGACAAAATATCTGTTTTTTCTCATTTTGATATGCTTTGCAGCATTTCAGCTGCTTAGGTGGGGACAGAGATAACCCTTTTGCTTCTAGCTCTTGAAATTCTTTATCTTCTCGGCAAAACCAGAGATTTCATGTGTGCTTTAGATGTCCCTGCACAGATCTGAACCAAAATCAAGTCAAAGAACATATATTTAGAGCAACTTTATGAAAGACCCTGTGCTCTTGAACTTATTTTAGTTCTTATGATTTTGCACCTATATAAATCAAGTTCCTTCTATATATAATTTTTTCATCAACCTTGTGGTGATAAGCCACCTTTCTATGAGCATTTGGAAGACGTGATCAAACATAACTTTCTAAAGACTATGCATAGCATGCTTCTAAATTCTATTATGTAAAGGCCCAAATGTTTCACCTTCTAAAACTCACTTCTTTATAGGTGCAAGGTTATAAGATGTTGAGAAGAAAACCTCAATCAGAATCTTCCAGCAGGTGTGGTGAAGAGTCTTACATAGGCCTCGTCCTGAGTTCTTTGTCCACTTAGTCACACACCACTTGGTGGGAATGGAGGAAGAGGGAAAGGAGGAAGACAGCTGAACTCTGACAAAGGCTTCTCCCACTAGAGTGACCCAAAGCCTGGGAAGGGTTGGTGTACACTACCCCATGATTTAATATACATGGTTAGGAAAAAGGACAAGAAGAAATGTTATAATACCACATATGAAAAGGTAGTTGCCCATTTACAAGTTCCAGTTATGTGTGTAAAACAGAAGAATAAAGGTCCAAATCTATTAAAAATAAAAACAAAAAAGTGGATTTAACTTAAATGACTGTGTACTTGAGGTTGGCTTTGGATATGGATTTTCTAAAAAGTGATGTCTATTGTTTATCATCTAATGGCTGTAAACCGTAGTACTAGAATAAAAAAAAATGGAAAATCAGCTTTTCCTCTGCCTGGTTCACCTTCCTCTTGCTTTTCTTTAGAATCTGTTTCTTCTCCATCCTTTTCCCCCATAATTTCTTCCCCTGTGTCTTGCAAAGTTTTTTTTTCCTCTCTCTGTCTCTCTACGCCTATTTCCTTGGGTTGTTTTATTTTGTGTTGTGAACTTGGTCTTCCTCCCCACCACGGCTTTTGTTTTTTATCACAAGTCCATATGGCTCACATCCAGATTGCGCCAGGCTGAGCGAGCCCGCCAGTCTGCGGAGTTGGACAACCGGCTCTTCAAACAGGACTTCGGAGACAAGATCAACAGTCTGCAGCTGGAAGTGGAAGAGCTCGCCAGGCAGCGGTGAAGAGAGGGCAGCTTGAGCTGACAGGGTGGTCGTGGGTAATTCTGAGCCTACACAGCAAGAGACAGGGTCTTACGACTTCCAGCTAGATAGGCTCTGTCTTTGCAATATCCTTTCTCTGGAATTGGAACTCAGAAAACTTCTCCTATGTCAGTATTTCCCAAATCCTGCCAACATGCTTTGTGATGAAAGAATTAAGAAATTAGAGGCCAAGGTCCCAGATAAATAGTAATTAATAGCCAATCTAACACTAATCATAATAGTTACTACTTCCTGAATTCTTACTGTGTGCCAGATTCTTTACAAAGCATTTCATGTGCAATCTCTCCTGATATCGTATCAGCCCTATTAGTAGGCAATATTATTGTCACCACTTTCAGATGAAATTAAAGCCTAGGTAGTTAAATGTGTCTAAATTCACACAGGTAAGCTAATAAGTGGCAACACCATCATTTAAAAGCCTGTCTGTCTGATATCAAGCCCTTACTTACCCATTCTTCCATATTCTCTCTCAAATGAGACTCACTTCTGTGCTGAAACCACTGACTTCAAATAGTCAGACCTTTGTTGTATATAAATCACATAACCATTTGCAACCAGAGAAAGCTGATTTAAAAATAAATAAAAGTAGCCGGGCGTGGTGGCTCAAGCCTGTAATCCCGGCACTTTGGGAGGCCGAGGTAAAAGGATTGCCTGAAACCAGGGGTTCGAGACCAGTCTGGGCAACTTGGCGAGGCCTTGTCTCTATAGTAAATCTAAATAAATAAATAAAAATCACATAGTTACAAAGGACACTAGTGTTTGAGGGTATCACTGGAGATTGAATACATAACTATAAGGAGAGACCAGCTAACTAATATGAAATGGAACTATCATGTCCACACTTTCACATTCTATCTTACTGAAAATGTGTAAATACTGTTTTTCAGTTATAGCAAATCCTACTTATTGCTGCTCAGTGACCACAGCTCTTCATTGATAGTTAATAGGAAATGCTGACATTCAGAGTAGTGACCTTTAGACACTGGGGGATCCCAAAGTGCGTTCTTCATTATCCAAAGAAGATTAAGCACATTTCATGTACATTAATGTCACGGGTCTTTTTGTATTTTGGAACTTTAAAGCTTGGTTGTCCATATGTATTTGGTAACTTTTTATTATATACTAAAATTTAATTAATTAACTTTAAGAAAAGGATTTTTCACTCATTAAAAAATACGTGTATAGAAATCCAAAATTTTCATCCTTTTCCTCTCCCACCTATTTCAGGAACCAGCTTGAGTTAGAACTAAAACAGGAAAAAGAAAGAAGATTGCCAAACAGCAGGAGCATCCCAGGAAAGACTTCCCAGAAGCCAGAACCCAAGATGGTAATACTTGTTACTCTCTTGTTCATTTACTTAATTTTAGTTTCAGACACACCTTGATAGACTTGTCAGTTTTCTTTCATGGATCACATACTTAGTTGCTGTTGCCTCCAATATGTAGATGGCAAACGATTGATGGAGTGAATAGATGAAAGTATGATTCTGATACTACCTCTAGAATACTCTCTCTAATCTCTTTGGAAATCGGGTTTTTAATCATTCCCAATGACTCTCTTCTTCCTCTTGATTTTTTAAAATAAAGTTATTGTGATATTTTAACAAAAATATGTGTTTCTTGGACTTCTGCTACTGACTAATATTTTTAATAATGTAGTATAATAATTCCTCCCCAATCCTGTATTCCTCTTTAACTGAATTTTCATAGATGTAGATTTGCTTCTGTATCCCTTATTCAAAATCATGAGGATTTCAGTTTAAGTATATTCAAGAAACTTATCATGGGAATAATTAGAGAACTGGACTTGGGGAAGGGAGTACTTTAAAGAGCAAGAGTAGAAATTTCTACTTGGAACAATCTTGGAAGAAGAGATTGTTAGCACCTGTAGTGGTGAGGGAGCTAAAATTAGGTAAAGTCTTCTCTGGAATCCAGGAAATAATGAAATCAGAAAAGCGTGAAATACTTTTTCTATCAAAGACAAACAAGGAAAAAACTGCCTCCTTTGTGTATATCTTATACAAAGGAACTTCAAAAAGTTCATGGAAAAATTTAATTAAAAAATAAAAATATAAACTTTATTTCGCAACATAAGCTCTATCAACTTCACTTTTGTAAGTGAAGATACCAGCCATTTAATCCATCCCTAAAGAACTGAGGGTCCTGGGAATTTGACCATGTCAATGCAGTCTTTTTTACATTATTAACTGAAGAAAAATTGATGCCCTTTAAAGATGTTTTAATGCCAAGCATGGTGGCTCATGCCTATAATCCCAGCACTTTGGGAGGCTGAGGTGAGGGGATTGCCTGAGCTCACAGGTTCGAGACCAGTGTGGACAATTTAGCAAGACCTCATCTCTACAATAAATTTTTAAAAAGTAGCTGGGCATGGTGGCACTTGCCTGTAGTACCAGCTACTTGGAAGGCTGAGGCAGAAGGATCGCCTGAGCCCAGCAGGTTGAGGCTATGGTGGCCATGAGCATGCTACTGCACTCCAGCCTGGGCAACAGAGTGAGACTCCAACTCAAAAAAATAAAAATAAAGATTTTTTTGTTTGTTTGTTTGGGTTTTTTTTCGTTGGAGTCTCACTCTCGTCACCCAGGCTGGAGTGTAGTGGCACACTCATGGCCTCCACAGCCTCTACCTGCTGGATTTAGGCAATCCTTCCACCTTAGCCTTCCAAGTAGCTGGAACTACAGATGCATGCCACCATATCCAGCTAGTTTTTGTAATTTATTGTAGAGACAAGATCTCACCAAGTTGCCCAGGCTGGTCTTGAACCCATAAGCTCAGGTAATCCTCTTGCCTCAGCCTCCCAAAATTCTGGGATTACAGGCTGAGCCACTGCACCCAGCCAAAAAAGATGTTTTAAGATGAGGAAACAAAGAAGCCAAAAGGAGCCAAATTAGGATGGGAAGGTAGAAGCTTAATGATTTCCCATCAAAACCCTAGAACAATTGTCTTGATTGATGAAAGGAGTGAGCAGGAGCATTGCGGTGAAGAACTTGGGTGAAGCTTTCCCAAGCATTTTTGTGCTACAGCTATGTCTGACTTTCTCAAAACACTCTTATAATAAGCAGATTTTTTCATTCTTTGGCTTCCAGAAAGTCAACAAGCAAAATGCCTTGAGCGTCCCCAAAACTGTTGTCATGACCTTGGCTCTTGACCAGTCTGCTTTTGCTTTGTCTGGACAATATTCCCTTCTTGGTAGCCATTGCTTTGATTGTGCTTTGTCTTCAGGATGGTACTGGTAAAGCCATGTTTCTTCTTCTGTTACAATTCTTCAAAGTAATTCTTTAGGATCTTGACCCCACTTGTTCAAAATTTCCATTGAAAGCTCTGCTCTTGTCTGCAGATGGCCTGGGCACAATTGTTATGGCACCTATCAAGTGAAAATGTTGCTCAACTTTAATTTTTCTGTCAAAATTGTATAAACTGAACCAACTGAGATGTCTATGGTTTGGTGATTGTTTCTGCTTAGAAAAGTTGGTCTTCTTCAATTAGAGTATAAAACATGATTAATTTTTTGCCTTGTAAATTTATGCAGATAGTATGCCACTGCAGGCTTCATCTTCAACATCATCTCATCTGTTCTTAAGTTATTCATTTGTAAACTACTGATTTCTTTGGGGCATTGTCCCCATAAATGTATTATAAAGCATCAATGATTTCACCATTCTTCTAACCAAGCTCACCATAAATTTTATATTTGTTCTTGCTTCAATTTTAGCAGAATTCATGTTTCTGTGAGAGAGACTCTTTGCAAACTAATATCTTCTTCTTAGTACCTCAAACTAGATCCTGTTTGGACATGTTATAACAAGTTGGAACAGGTTTATTTTGGAGCAAAAAGTTAGGGTTTTTTTTTAAGTTTTTTGCTTTATACTCTAACTAAGGCATTACAAAAGAAAATGTCTGCAACATCATCATTTAGCATTTGGAATAGATAATAAATCAGGCCAAAATAAATTTTCTTTTGGCATTATTTTTTCATAATATGCATTTTCCATGAACTTTTTGAAGACACTTCATATTTAATGATGCAAGACAGGTTTATAATCTTCTTATTTAAAATTTCTAGGCTGGGTGTGGTGGCTTACACCTGTAACCCAACCACTTTGCTGGGGGGAGAGGCGAGAGGATTGCTTGAGCTCAGGGGTTTGAGACCAGCCCGGGCAACTTGGCAAGACCTCGTCTCTATAATAAATCAAAAAATTAGCCAGGCATGGTGGCACATGCCTGTGGTTCCAGCTACTTGGAAGGCTGAAGTGGAAGGATCGCCTGAACCCAGCATGTCAAGGCTGTGGTGTTAATGAGTGTGCCACTGCACCCCAGCCTGGGTGACAGAGAGACTCTGACTCAAAATAAATAAATAAACAAAATTTCTAGAGTACAGTCTGCTAATGTGCTAGAGAATAGAAAAGAATGATACATGGAAATCTATTACCCATTACCAATAATTTAAAATGTGTAAAGAAGTACTTGATGTAGAATGCTATCATTGTTATTTTAGTTTAGTGAACATAAAATCTAAAAGGTCTTACAAAAGTGTACTTAAAACATTGGCCTGAGCCGAGCTCAGTGGCTCAGCCTGTAATACGGCACTTTGGGAGGCTGAGGTGAGTGGATTGCCTGAGCCCGCGGGTTTGAGACCCACCTTGGCAACTTGACGAGACCTCATCTCTACAATAAATCAAAAAATTAGCTGGGTGTGGTAGCGCTACTTGGAAGGCTGAGGCGGAAGGATCACCGGAGCCCAGCGGGTCGAGGCTGCACTCCAGTCTGGGCAACAGAGTGAGACTCCAACTCAAAAAAAAAAAAAGTTGGCTTGTCTTGGCAGTCTCAGTGGCTCAGCCTGTAATCCCAGCACTTTGGGATTCCG
The DNA here is from genome assembly GCA_963574415.1 of Tarsius wallacei. NCBI lineage: Eukaryota > Metazoa > Chordata > Mammalia > Primates > Tarsiidae > Tarsius > Tarsius wallacei. Next base: position 17,140 of record CAUYQG010003393.1, read on the forward strand.
AGGTGAGTGGATTGCCTGAGCCCACGGGTTTGAGACCAGCCCGGGCAATTTGGCAAGACCTCATCTCTACAATAAATCAAAAAAATTAACCAGGTGTGGTAGCACACACCTGTACTTCTGGCTACTTGGAAGGCTGAGGTGGAAGGATCACCAGAGCCCAGCAGGTCAACGCTGGGGTAGCCATGACCGTGCCACTGCACTCCAGTCATGGCAACAGAGTGAGACTCAACTCAAAAAAAAACAATGTTGGCCTGTCTTACCCTATTTTTCCAATAAGGCTTTAAGTTTTTCAGTCTCCAGTTACCCTGCACTGATGTTTCTGGGAGGGTAAATTTTGCATTGACATCTGTTCCTTGATATTTGAGTGATGTGAGAACACACATTCCACTTTTGGATGCAGATGGGTGGCAGTTCACCTCAGGCAGCAGTGTATGTGTAGGTCACAGAAAGAATTTATCCCTGAAAGCTGCCCAGGCAGGGCTTGTATTGATAGAAATTCAGTTCACAACTTGATGTTGATCCTTCAAAGTAGAAAACTTCTTGAGTGTTATAGGCTGCAGAAGTTGTCGGCAATTGGGCATCTACTTGATTGAATATGCAGAGCATTACACAGTCTGCTGGATGTGGCCATACTTGGTTCAGGGGAGAGAGAATTATACTCCTATTAAGAAGTAACTAATACCTTGAGCCAACTTTGCAAGTATATAGGATATATTCGGAATTTTACTTGAAGCTCCGGAATTGAAATAGCTACTCTGAAAATCATCCATTGCATACTCTTATCAGAATAGTTAACAAACTACTTGCAGCAGAGAATAAGTAAACATACTTGAAATTTAGATCCCTTATAAACAAAAGCTATTTTGCTTTATACTCTAAGGCATTGCAGATGAAAATGTCTGCAACAACATCGTTTAGCATTCGGAATAATTAATAAATCGGGCTGTTTTCTTTTGGCAGGATGGGAAGCACAAAATTCAAGAGGAAAATGTTAAACTAAAAAAGCCCCTGGAAGAAAGCCACAGGTGTTTGTTAATCAAGTATTAACTAAGATATACAGTTATTTTGGGGCGGTGGGAAAGAGGGGGCTTTTGATATATATTGGCATTGACACAGACTGGACATTGACTGATAATATTAATATGCCGAAAGACATTTTGTAGGGGAAATGAGTAAATAATAAAACTGATAGCATGTATTAAACCAAGCCCAGTTGGGACCAAAGGGAGGCCCAAACTTTACCTGTACAATGACCACTTGTATACCTAATCCTGATCAATACCCCATGTCTTTAAAATAAAATAAATTTTTTAAAAAGCAACAAAAAAATCAAATGTTTGGTAGAACATTTGATAGAAGAAAAACTAAACTAACAACACCTGCTTATTTTATTAATTGATGAAGGCAGTCTAATTTATAAGCAAGCATGTAGTAAAACCTTATGGGGGACGTGATTTAACTTTGACTCTGACCTTTGTAATTAATATTTAAATATGAAAACAGTAACAGTATAACGTGTCTTAATAAAGATATTAGTGAGAATTAAAATAAAATAAAATAAAATAAAACAAACCAAACCCACAGGCTATTTTGGAAGAAAGAAGGATAATCCAGCTGTCCTCTAACTCTTCCCTGATAAATCCCCAAACTCAGATTATCACTTAAAAGACTACTTCTCTCCTTTACTGCATTGGTATTTCAAAAGAATGATGCACAAGTCATAGCATGTCTTAGGTTCTTAAATGTATTTGAGTATGACTTGTTGCCACCTATGTGCTAAGTTTCAAATAAGTACCCTCACTTCTCTTATCTTTTATTTTTCCTTTGTGTCTCGGATAGCTTTCCTTTTCCTAATTCTTCATCTGATTTGCTATTTTGAAGCGCATAGGATGATTTCAAGGAAGCTAACTTTGTTATTTTAGCAGGTTACAAATATAACAAAACATTACATAGTGCCACTGCATTAAAAAATAAAGGCAGTCCAACTGTGACATCCTAGAAAAGGCAAAACCATGGAGACAGTTTTTTTTTTTTTAATTGCCAGGTGTGGTAGCTCATGCCTGTAATCCCAGCATTTTGGGAAGTGGAGGCGAGAGGGATTGCCTGAGCCCAGGAGTTCGAGACCAACCTGGGCAACTTGGTGAGACCTCGTCTCTACAATAAATAAAATAAAATAAAAATTGGTTGCCAGGGGTTAGGGGAAGTGGAGAATGAGCAGGCGGAGCCAGAGGCTTGTAGGGCGGTGGAGCTCTTCTGTATGGTACTATAAAGGCAGATGTATCATCACACATTTGACCAAACCCGTAGAGCGTACAGAGTGAGCCCCAGTGTAAACTTGGACTCTGGGCAATAATGATGTGTCAACATGGGCTTATCAGTTGGAACAAATGCCCCACTCTGGGGCAGCATGTTGACAAAAAGTTTACGGGAGGGGCAAGATGTATATGAGACACTTCCTACTCAGTTTTGCTGTGACTCTAAAACTGCTCTAAAACTAAAAATCTGTTTTAAAAGGTAAGGGAAGAGGTTAGTGATGCGGAATGACACCCTGGAGAGGTTTTGCAAGCACTGTCCAAGGTACACTCGGGGCAGCCATCAGTGTCCAGGTTTTGTTGCCCTAGGAAAGAGGTCATCTGTCATCTGGAGCCAAAGTAGCTCCTGGAGAAAAGCAGTCACACAGTAGGCTGGTCACGCAGGCAAAGAGCCCAAGTGCCCCTTCCTTGCCTCAGCAGAATGATGCCCAAGTCTTTCACTTGGCTTCCAAAGAGCATGATTTTGTCCTGCGGTAAACTTAAACTATAGCCTATCTCACAGGATCAATGAGCATGGGCAAAGGGAGGGGAACTGGAAAGGCTGTGGAGTCAGCCTGGGCTTTCAAGTGCCCTTCCGGGGCAGCCCAGTTCCAAACTAAAATCAGACCGTTTACTCGAGGTCAGGGGTGTTAAATGCCAACTTCTGAGCTAGGCCCTGGGAATGTAAGACAATGCTTCCTTCTATCGGTATTTTGCTCTGCAGCTTAGAAAGACTGTTTCACGTTCATTTTCCCCTTAAGATTTAATACTCTTGGCCGGGCTCAGTGGGTCAGCCTGTAATCCCAGCATTTTGAAGACGAGGCGAGTAGAATGCCTGAGCCTGCGGGTTCGAGACCAGCCCGGGAAACTTGGCAAGACCTGCTCTCTACAGTAAATAAGTAAATAAATTAGCCAAGTGTGGTAGCGCATGCGTGCCTGTAGTTCCCACTACTTGGAAGGCTGAGGCAGAAGGATCCCCAGAGCCCAGCAGGTTGATGCTGGGGTGGCCGTGAGTGTGCCACTACACTCCAGCCTGGGCAACAAAGTGAGACTCCAACTCAAAAAAAAAAAAAAGATTTAATACTCTTTACAAAATATGTCTATTCCTACTTTACAGATGAGGAAACTAAGGCAAAGAGACAGGGTGACATACCCAAGTGGCCTCTACTTTGCATATCTTCTGTTTTTAAGCCCTTTGTCTCTATACTACATAATAGAAATTTGCAGGACCTATCCTAGCCAGAGCTGCAATAATAAGATATTCCAGGTTTCCTGGGAGTATGGTTCAGAAAACAGCTGAAATCCCGGTCACCCCATGGATTTGTCTGGTGGTCACACCACCACTCAACTGATAACAGGAACCATTGTAGTGTGTGGTGCGTTTTCCCCATAACCAAAAATGGGCTTTGCTCTCCCCTAGTTCAGGTTTTACTGCATGTTGGGAAAATCAGGTTTGCTCAGCTCAGTCTCATGAAAAATATTTCAGCCTGACTGGATTTTCCCTTTCTTGGATTAATTTGCCAAAGCTCACATTGTGAAAATATTTGAGAGACATATGATAATGGATAGGTTTCCATAATATCAGATAGAAAAGAGCTACTAAAATATTGGGCCATTGAAGTTTTACATGTTAGAAACATAAATGCTATTTTCTTGATAGTAAAAAGGGAATGTAATATATAACTACAAATCTATTTTTAAACGGGAACCATAATGATGTCAAGGGTCAGATTCTAGTAATAGATTTAGTAAACGAGATGTTCTGTCCTTGGAGATCAAGATTAATAATTATGAGCTGCTCCCAGTATTATAAAAGACCTACAGTAATGCTTGTTGGGCAAAGTGTGTGTCTTCTAAGCTTTTTATTGAGATGATATCAGTGGCTAAATTGCTATTTGTTATTGTTTCTGCTTCTCCATTGTAGGCTGCAGCCTCACCCTACGGATGAACAGGTAACAGAGTCTCCTGTTTAAAACATCTTGTATGAATTGTGAAGTTGGCTGTGCCACGCTTAGCCAGTGAGCAAGGTGGCATGGGTGGAAGAAGAATGAGTGCAGTCCTCGGTGTACCAGCCTTGTAACAGTGCCCTGAACAATTGTGTATTGTCTGAGCTCCCACGGGAAGTAGCTCAGCTTTGAGCATTGCTAAGGAAACAGCACACACGTTTTGAAATATATTTGGAATACGTGTCTCTGGCATACTTTGAGACCTGGGGCACTCACTCTCTTCACCTTCCTGACCTCTAGTTTTCCCTTACATAAAGTGGAGAGAAGAAGGATGTTTTGACCGCTTAGTAACCTGCTGCTACAAACGGTTGTAAAACACCTTTGTGAATCTCATAGTCCATGACAGGCCCGTGAGAAAGCAGATGCTACTCTGAGTCACCCTGTCATTCACCTGTCAGGATATAAAACGAAGCATTGCTTTCCCTTCTCAAGGGTAGAGTGTTATGAGGGGGATGAGACAGCTCATAAGGCTTTTTACTTTATACTTCTATATGCTTGAATTTTCCTTTTTGGAAATAAAATCACGTGTTACCTTACTATAAAAATTAAAAGAACTGGGTGGTAATGATAGTATTATCAGAGTTATATTAAGGTGGTAGGACTACAACGTAATTGGTTTCTTTAGTTTCTAGATATTCTGTTGTGTGGTTATTTTAACTTTGTAGCTAAAAAATGAGTACTCTGAAAGTCCCAACATTCTGGCACTAAGGAACACTAACGGGCTCACTGTGTGGTTTAGGACCGGCCGCTGCTCTCTGAAAAGCCACAGGTGTGTCAGCTGTGCCAGGAAGATGGCAGCCTCACAAAGGTAACCATGGTGCGGAATGAAGAGGTTCTCCATAGGGATGTCCACTGCACCCTTGGCCCCTTCCCAGGAATGGCAGGGGCGTGTAGGGTGCAGAGTGCCCTCTCACAGTGCCAAGAGGGGTGAGGAGCAAAGGTACCAATTCTTTTTCAGTCAAGAGTAATTCATGTTAGTAAATTCCCATTAAGATAAACAGGACTGACTACATATGTATTATAAGACAATTGTAGATATAAAAATTATAAATAAATAAAATATGTGTTGAGTGCCTACTATGGAGAATGTGCTGTTCCATGTGCTAGAGAGAGAGTAATAAAGTAGACCCAGTCTCTCCTCTTTGTGGAGCTTTGTGGAGCTGTCATTTTATAGATGAAGAACATTGGACTCAGAGATTTAAGTACATTTCCCAACATTGCTCAGGTCATGAGTGGTTATGTCTACTTTCCAATCTGTCTTTGGCTCCAAAGTCTATAGTCCTTCCAGCTCTCCAGCCTGCTCAGAACACAGAGCAATGGGCTCTCCCCTCTAGGCCACCTGTTCTTACCCAGGTCCTCAAGGGTCTCCGCCTGAGCACCCTCCCAGCTTGTTATCCCAGAGTGGGTGAATGAAGGACATATTCAGGAATGACCAGCGCCCTGATAGTTGCTCACAGTAGTATTCCCCAGCATCTAATATGGCACCCAGTCCACAATAGATGCTCGAGAATGTTACGTACAGATGAGTATATAAAACAAGTGCTTGGAAGAGATACAGTGCCCAAATTCTGGATTACAACTTGCACACCACCACATGTGCTCATGCTGAATTTTAACAAGCAAATTATAATATGACCTACTCTTAAATTCACAGAATCAGATAGCAGATGAACTGCCTTTATAGAACTGGAAGTTGTAATTATAGAAATATGTTCCAAAACAGAAGAAACTGCTCATCTAATTCTGGCGTTTCTAAGACATGCAAAGTAACTTCAGTATGTCAGAGGAAAATTCTTCTCAGGCCCTCAAATAAAATCGCTTAAATTACTCCTCTGCACCCACAGGAAGATGAATTATTTGGGATGAAGGTAGCACTTCACAGGGGCTATTCTTCACGGCCTTCTATGCAGAACCCTTGGAGACCTGTCTGTACCACCGCTGACACTGCTGTAGTGGCCACGTGCTCTCCCAGCACTTGACCACGCTTCAGTGTTTGCAAATGTTTACACAATGTTTATAAAGGACCAGTTCCCCTATAAACAGGATGCAGGAAGCTGTCTCCTGTTGCACTGATGCCCCGAAGGACGTGCTTATAGAGCATCCAGGAAAGCATTAAGCATATCAGTGTGTGATACATTACATTTTCACACTTTTGAGAGGTCGAGGTGAAAGAATGACTTGAGCCCAGGAGTTCGAGACCAGCCTGGCAGCATAGGAAGACCTTGTCTCTACAGAAAATAAAATAAATTAGGCAGGTGTGGTGGCACACACCTGTAGTCCCAGCTACTCAGAAAGTTAAGGAAAAAGAATCTCCAGAGCCCAGGAGGGCGAGGCTGCAGGGAGCAAGATCACGCTGCTGCACTGCAGCCTGGTGACTGAGACCCGACTCCAGCAGAATTTTGAGTCCTAGCCTGCCCACTCAATCCATTGCTAGTTCGCCACTTTATTTGGAGTATGCTTGGGTACTTGAAAACTAATTTTAGAATCAGTTCACCTAAAAGTGAGCATAAGGAGCAGAAGTAGGAAATAGATTACACAGATGAACAATTTGTGTATTATCTTCTTTTGAATTCTGTGGCGCTGCTGCTTTTCATTTCAATCCAGTAACTAGGCTGTGAGCTTCTTTGTAGCCTGAGGCACACAGCAACAGTCAGTACTGGAATAGGCAATGAATATTTGACCTGTGTACCCCATGCATCCTCTTGCCTTTGTCCTCTTCTGTTCCCCTGCTTAACCTCCTCTTCTCCTTACAGCATGTGTGTAAGAACTGCAGGGGAGCCTTCTGTAATGCCTGTTCAACAAATGAGCTGCCTCTTCCTTCAAGTATCAAGCCTGAGCGAGTCTGCAATCCCTGTCACAAGCATCTGATGAAGCAATATTCCACTAGTCCGTCATAAGACTGGAGGCCAAGACCAACCAAAACATTCATGCAGGCCATTCTCTACCTGTGTTAGATGTCAGGATCTCCTAAAACCCAGTCCTTTCAGTCAACTAAAGAGTTGATCAGAAGGATTAAGCAAGCCAGGCCCAGGGAGAAAAGGCAGTGGTTGGGAGTGCTGAAGACTTTGCTCATTTTCCCTAATGACTGTATGAATAAAAATTAACTCAGTTGAGCCTTTTTCTTCTAAATCTAAACAACCTCATGTTGAAGGGTTTATTTTAGAGCATATCTTTGGAAGGGCTACTTATTTTAAGAATAGTGATAATACTGGGGTGGATATATTATAGGAGAGTCCAAGCAGATAAGAATAAAAAAGGTAAATGATCATCTCCTTCTGTCGTGTTTACAGATTCAAGAGAGAGAGAGCTAGACAGTTTATTGAGCTCAAAATGACAGGTGTTGCGTATTTTTCCAGGTGCCACTTAGAACATTGTTTCCTCTTTACCCCCACCACCTACCTCTTCTTTAAAGTATCTCTACCAAACTGTGAACCCAACTCAGGGAAAAGAAATTAAAGAGTAATATAAATTCTGAATGTATTGAGAACAATATTATAATATATTATAATTTCAGAATTTTCTGGTTTTGGCCTACAAGAGTTCATTATCAAAACAAAACATTTTTGTCATTTTTCTATTTAATGACTTCAGAAGTAAATATCTGCCCTCTTCAGAATCTCCTCCCACATAATAAGCAACTGTCTTTCCCAGATTCTCCTTCCTCTCCAAGTCATAATGGAAACTGTAAGGCATTTTAAAGATAGGGTTTGGCTTTTCAAACAAGAGGTATTAATAGATTAATGCAAAGAAAGCTACGTCAGGTCTAGAGTAAAACAAGCTTAATTTGCTGATAGATGAGAACAGCTCAGAATACTTACTGTTTTTTGAATAAGGAATTCCTTATTCTGAGCCAAGAATCAGAGCTAGTAGACACGTTTTTTTGGAAAGGGCAGTACAGTCGTCTCTTGGTATCAGTGGGGAGGTTGGTTCCAGGACCCCGTTAGATATCAAAACCCATGGGTGCGTAAGTCCCTTATGTAAAATGGCATAGTATTTGCATGTAACCTACACACATTAGTGATTTATAATACCTGATACAGTGGCTGCACATCACTTCATTTGTCCGTGGATTCAGTATAGCACTCGGCCCTCAGCAAATTCAAGTTTTGCGATTTTGGAACCTTATGGAATTTTATTCTGAATATTTTTGATTGGCAGTTGGTGACTATGGATGCAGAACCCAGGGATATGGAGGGCTGACTGTACTCAAACACCTCATAGTAACAAACTCTTTGAGGGAAGAGAAAGAGAGAAATAGTATGTACTATTTTGATTATGTTACATGTGTGTGAATTGTTTGATTCTAATTAAGACTTAAGAAGATACGATTCTGTGAGTGGCTTAGAACTCTGGGATAGAGACATCCTGGAACCATGTTATTTGATAAATTCTGTCTCCTGGAGAGGGTTACAGCATGGGAAAGAGTTGTTATTCCAGATATCTGGACTGTTTGGCAAAGCTGAAATTTGAGTACTAGGGAAAAATAAAACCTGATAATTCTAGCCTAGTTTGCTGATTGTCTTTTTTTCTTTTAACTATTTTAAGAGTCTTCGTTATTCTTATTTTTGGGCCACCTACACAAGCCAGCACTGTTTTAGGCACTACACATAATGGGGGAAACAAAAATGGACAAAATGGAAATTATAATAAATTAGCAAAACATTATTGTATAACTAGCTTTAAATAAAAAAGAGGTAGCTTTGTTACACAGAGTATAAGGAGAAATAAGTATAGTCACTTGAGACTTTCTTTAGAATTGCCCTTAAAATTTTTTTTAAACAAATTCCCAAAGATCTGTAGTTACTAGTGCAGCCTTCCACAAAAGCAAGGATACTAAGTCATGAATAGCCTGACTTAATGTTATGCCTACCTTCCTTTAGAGTTGTGCTTTCTGCTATTTACAATAGCATCAACAAGAATGCAATACTTAGGAATAAACTTAACCAAAGAGGCAAAAAAAAAAAAAAAAAACCTTGTGCACTGAAAACTATAAAATGTTGCTATACAAAATTAAAAGACATAAAAGCGATCTATAGTTTCAATGCAATCCATATAAAAATCCCAAATTTTCTGCAGAAATAGAAAAATCTATCCTACACTTTATACAGAATCCCAAGGGACGCCCAGATAGTCAAAACAATCTTACAAAATAACAAAAGTGGAGTACTCATGCTTCTTAATTTCAAAACTTCATACAAGCTGCAGTAAGCACAACAGTACGATAGTGGCATTAAGACAAACATACTTGTATAAACCAATGGGACAGAGTAAAGAACCTAGAAATAAGTCCTCATATATATGGTCAGATGGTTTTTGCCAAGGGCACCAAGACCATTAGGTGGGGAAAGAATGGTTTTTCCAACAAATGGCATTGAGAAAGTGGGATACCCATACGCAAAAAATTGAAGTTGGACACACACCATAAACAAACATTAAAATGAGTCAAAAACCTAAACACAAAAGCTCCTGCCAGGAATGGCGGGGGTGGGGGCAGAAAGACTAGAACTACAAAACTGTTGGAACATACAGGAAAAGTTCCATGACACTGGATTTGCCAATAATTTACTGGATATGACACCAAAACAGGCAATGAAAGAAAAAATTAGGTTGGACTTCAGCAAAATTCAAAGCTTGCACACCAACACTATCAGCAAAGTGAAAAAGCAGCCCAAGGAATGGGAGAAAATATTTGCACATCATATATATGCTTTGCTATTCAGAATATACAAAGAAATCCAATTCAATAATAAAAAAAAAACTGATGGAAAAAATGGGCAAAGTACTTGAATAGACATTTGTTGCGAGAAGATATACAAATGTCCAATGAGTGCATGAAAAGCTTAATGTCACTAATCATTAAGGAATTGTACAATTCAAAACCACCATGAGATAGCACTTTAATCATTAGGATGACTATTATCAAAAAAGCAGAAAATCAAGTGGGGTGCAGTGGGTCACGCCTGTAATCCCAGCACTTTGAGAAGCGGAGGCGAGAGACTTGCCTGAGTTCAGGGGGTCGAGACCCTCCTGAGCAACATGGCAATAAATCAGAAAATTAGCTGGGCATGGTGGCACATGCCTGTGGTTACAGCTACTTGGAAGGCTGAGGCAGAAGGAATGCCTGAGCACAACAAATGGAGGCTGCGGTGGCCATGAGTTTGCCACTGCAATCCAGCCTGGGTGGCAGAATGAGACTCCAACTCAAAAAAAAAAAAAAGAAAATCAAGTGTTGGCGAGGATGTGGAGACATTGGAACCCATGTGGCTCCGTGACATAGCAGCTATGGTGATTTCTAAAAATAAACAATTACTACATGACCCAGCAAGTCCATTTCTGGGTATATGCCCGAAAGAATTGAAAGTAGCTGGGCTCAGTGATTCCACCTGTAATCCCAGCACTTTGGGAGGCCAAGGTGAGAGGATTGCCTGAGCCCAGGAGTTTGAGACCAGCCCGAGCAACCTGGCGAGACCCCATCTCTACAATAAATCAAAAAAGTTAGCCGGGTGTGGTGGCATGTGCCTGTAGTTCCAGCAACTTGGAAGGTTTTTGTTTTTGTTTTGAGTAGGAGTCTCACTCTGTCACCCAGACTGGAGGGCAGTGGCACGCTCCCAGCCACTGCAGCCTCGACCTGCTGAGCTCAGGTGAAAATAGGCTGGTTGCCCGTGGGCTCAGGCAATCCTCTTACTTCAGCCTCCCAAAGTGCTGGGATTATAGACGTGAGCCATGGCGCCCGGCCTACTTGGAAGGTTGAGGTGGAAGGATCACCTGAGCCCAGCAGTTTGACGCTGGGGTGGCCAAGAGTGTGCCACTGCACTCCAGCCTGGGTGACAGAGTAAGACTCTTAACTCAAAAAAAAAAAAAAAAAAAAAGGATTGAAAGCAGGAACTCCTACAGATATTTGTACATCCATGTTTATGGCAGTATTTTTCACACTTAGCCAAAAGGTGAAAGCAACCCAAGTGACCATCCATGGATGAATGGATAAACAAAAGTGTGGTGCATGCATGGCAGAGAATATTATTCAGCCTTACAAATTCTGACACATGCCACAACATGGATGAGCCTTGAACCTTGAGGACACCGTAAGTGAAATAAGCCAGTCACAGGAGGACAAATGTTGCATGGCTCCACTTACATGAAGTACCTAGAGGAGTCAAAAGCACACAGGCAAAAAGTAGACTGGTAGTTCCCAGGGGCTTAGGGAAGAGTAAAATATTTAATAGGTACGGTTTCCACTGGAGGTGACAGTTTTGGGGGACAGATGGTGGTGAAGGTTGCACAACAATGTTAATGTATTCAGTGCTGTGGCACTGTGCACTTTAAAATGGTTGAAATAGTAAAGTTTATGTATTGTTTACCAGTTTTTAAAAACTGTGCTTTCCAGAAGAATAAAGTAGTTACAGATTTGTATGTACATTTGGGTTATTACACATACATAATAGCTCTGATCGCTGCGAGGGCCTAACAGCAGACACTCGGCAGCGATGAGCACACCCAGTGCCCAGATTTTTCCTAGTCCCATTTTCCAGTAAAAGGAACCAGGGCTTTTTGGAGAAATGGCTGATTCTAGGTCTGTGGCATTTTGTAAGGCCAGAAAGAAGTGCGTGTTCTACATACAAAAGGATGCACCACGTCAAAGGGACACGGGAGTTGACTTAAAGAACTCCCAATAGCCAAAGATGAAATCATCTCAGCAACAAAGTAAATAAAGCAGTACAGGATTATAATCCAAAGTATGCACGTATCTGAGTCCATATTAGTGAAAATGGCCAAATAAATGAGAGAGATGGCCTATCTCCTATACAGAGAAATTCCAAATAATTTATATAGACAACTCCCCTCTTTGGGGATATAGAGCTGAACTCCCCACCTCTTGAATATGGGTTGTATTTAGTGACTTGCTTTAAGAGAATATGTAAAGAGGGGGAAAATCGCATTAACCTAGCAAGCATCTTAGCTAGGTGATCAAAATTCATACCGTCAGTGATAAGACATCGGTAACATGGACACCGAATGTGATGAGAATGCTTCTCTGTTGTCCTTCCTCCCAAAAACCCTTCACCCCGGGCTAACCAGAATACCAGAAAACTCCACTTGAGGGACATTCTACAAAACCAACCCGTACGCCTGAAAACGGTCACCATCATCAAAAACAAGTCTGAGAGATCCTTCTGGAGTGCATATGCATGATGGTTGGGTGTTCACACTAAGTGTGAGATGCGCCTCCCTCAAACCTTGTTATGACATCAGCACATTACCTGTCTGATGTGGGGGGAAAAGTCTGAGAATGAGATCATCAAAAGCACCTGAGGCGATTAAGGAGCCATGATGACTAAACGTGGAATCATGGAATGAAAAGGAAAAAACAAAACATCTCCAAAGTGCGGAATGTAAATAGTACCAGAGTTACTTCCTTAGCTGTAATTAAATGACTTGTAGTAAGAAACCAACAATAGGTGAAATGGATGAGGCGCATACAGGGTCTGACAATTTAGTTCATGAACTTGCCGCTGTGCGCTTACACTGGCAGCACTGTACAAACAACTTGGTAAGGTTTCCTAACCTTGGTATGCCAGTGTCTCACAGCTGTGTTCATGTCGACGTGTGGCAGTGTCTTGCTCTGTGGCATTTATTATTGTTGCATATTTTTTGTGCTGCCATAAGAAGGTCAGAGCTTGAATTGGAGCAATGAACAAACATGAAATTTCTTGTTAAACTTGGCAAGTGTGGAAGTGAAATCAGGGCCGCGTTAGTTCAAGTTTATGGGGATAATGCCATGAAGAAAATGGCCACGTACGAATGGATGAAACGTTTTTCTGAGGAGAAAGTGTCACTGATGAAGACAGGTCAGGACGACCAGTAATAAACAGAACAGACGAAACTTTGCAAAAATTCAAATTGTGCGTCAAAATCATCAGCTGAACTGAGAAGCCTAGCGGACCAAATAAACATCGATAGAGAAACAGGAAAATCTTAACTGAAAATCTTGGCATGAGAAAGGTGTGCAAAAATGGTCCCGGAGGTCTTGCATCACGGCAATGCACCAGCTCACACAGCCCTGTCTGTGAGGGAGTTTTTTAGCCAATAAATAACTATTGGAACAGCCCTCCTACACACCTGATCTGGCCCCCAATGACTTTTGTTTAACCCGAAAATAAAGGAAATATTGAAAGAATGACAACTGATGACATTCAGAACACCAAGGGTAATATGACAGCTCTGATGGAAACGCTTTTGGAAAACTCTGATGGAAAAACAATTCCAAAGTTGCTTTGATGGGTGGGCTAGACGCTGGCATTGGTGCATTGCTTCCCAAGGGGAGTACTTCGAAGGTGACCATAGTGACATTAAGCAATGAGGCATGTAGCACTTTTCCTAGGATGAGTTTGCGAATTTAATTGTCAGACCACATATAGGAACTCTGTGCTATTTTTGCAGTGCTTCTGTATATCTAAAACTATTCTAAAATAAAGTTTATATTTTAAAAATTGCACTATCATACTGAAAGTAACCTAAGAGAACTTGACTGAACTCCCTAAATACAGTTGAGTTCTTGTTTATTCCCAAATAGATCCAGGATTTTTCAGATTGATAAGCAGATAAACTGAGAAAGGTCGTGGCTCATTCATTATAGTCAAGTTATAAAAATGTGTAATGCTGGGCTCGGTGTCTCAGCCTGTAATCCCGCGCCTTGGGAGGCTGAGGTGAGTGGATTGACTGAGCCTGCGTGTTCGAGACTCGCCTGGCAACTTGGTGAGACCTCATCTCTACAATAAATCAAAAAATTAGCCGGGTGTGGTAGCGCGCGCCTGTAGTTCCAGCTATTTGGAAGCCTGAGGCGGAAGGATCGCCGGAGCCCAGCAGGTCGAGGCCACAGTGGCCGGGAGCGGCCACAGCACTCCAGTCTGGGCAACGGAGTGAAACTCCAATTCAAAAAAATAAATAAATAAATAAAAATAAAAATGTGTAATGAAACTCTTACAGATTTAACTATTCTATGAGAGGACTCCTAGTGATTATGAAGCTGCGCTCAAGGCCATGGTCCATTACAGCCTCACTTCACCTTTGCTCACCAAAAATTGTAGGCCCTTTTTAAAGAATTAAATTTCAGTTGTTAAATGGTCCTGTTCTGATTCACAGCAAAACTTCTTCCAAATAACATAGCCTATTACCCCAAATGTTCTTCTAAGTCAAATCTTATTTTGTTTTGTCTCAACTCAAACTTTTTTTTTTTGAGTTGGAGTCTCACTCCATTGCCCAGGCAGGAGTGCAGTGACACACTCACGGCCAGCTCAGCGTCTACCTGTTGGGCTCCAGCGATCCTTCCGCCTCAGACTTCCAAGTAGCTGGAACTACAGGTGTGCACTACCACACCCAACTAATTTTTTTTTTTTTTCATTATAGAGATGCGAGGTCTCGCCAGGTTGCCCAGGCTGTCTCGAATCCGCGAGCTCAGGCAATCCACTCTCCTCAGCCTCCCAAAGTGCAGGGATTACAGGCTGAGCCACCGATCCCAGCCTGTTTTGTCCCAAACTTCTAGGCTCAAGCAATCCTCTTGCCTTAGCCTCCCAAAAAGTGCTAGGATTACAGTCATGAATCACCGAGCCTGGCCCCAAGTCAAATCTTAATGATTTGTAGACATTAGCTGTTTTGGGACCTGTTATTGAGGTCTTCTATTTTATTCTCAACATTTCTGAGGACAGGTTGATTTTAGTGTTAACACATTCATTACTTTTGTAGAGAGGTTTCTGTAAGTCAATATACCAAATCAGAAACCAAGTATCTGACAAGCACAATTTCTACACCAAGAATAAAAAGGCACAAACTTTAGTGTATTATCTCGAAATGTAAAACTGGTTTAAAATTCAAATCAGTAAGCAGTGGAAAGCATTGCTGGGAATATCAGATCCCTAAGTCTTAATAAATAAGCACAGTAAAGAAGAGGTAACTCCCTCCAGTTGGCAGGTAGTGACAACTCTGTACAAGTCTCTTGAAAGCAGTAATAACAGCGTTTCTGGCACAAACGTTTCATTCATATTTAGTTACAAAGTCTACACAAACAATATAGTCTTATAAATCAGAGCAGGTTAAAAACTAGCATGATATCACTTGTATTCCCCAACTTACTTTCTTGAGGAAGAAATGAATGGAATTGGCCGGGCACGGTGGCTCAAGCCTGTAATCCCAGCACTTGGGAGGCTGAGGCAGGAGGATTGCCTGAGCCCAGCAGTTCAAGACCAGCCTGGGCAACTTGATGAGACCTCGCCTCCACAATAAATCAAAAAGTTAGCCGGGGGTAGTGGCACACACCTGTAGTTCCAGCTACTTGGAAGGTTGAGGCGAAAGGATTGCCTGAGCCCAGCAGGTTGAGACTGCGGTGGCCGTGAGCAGCGTGCCACTGCACTCCAGCCTGGGCGACAGAGTGAGACTCCCAACTCGAAAAAAGGACGGAAGGAAGGAAGGAAGGAAAGAAATGAATAGAAATAACAGTCAGTCTATCTGAAATTTTCAGGAACTCAGTCTCCCTGGGTCTTGGTCTGTATTCCTGAATGCCTGACACTTTGCCAACTGGCAGAAGGCAAGGTTAAGACCTCTTTTATTTCAGTTAGAACAGGATATGTTTTAGAATCCTGTCTCTGAATAGACTTGGAAAGTTTTGCCTGTGGGCTAATTAAGATTCTTCAATATACCTCGGTGAGCCGTGTGACTGTCATTGGCCCAGCCCTTATTTTTTTGAGTTGAAGTCTCACTCTCTCACCTAGGCTGGAGTGCAGTGGACGCTCACGGTCTGCAGTCTCAATTTGCTGGGCCCAGGCGATCCTTCTGCCTAAGCGTTCCAAGTAGCTGGAACCACAGGCATGCACCACCACTCCCAGCTAATTTTTTTAACTTAACATAGAGATGAGGACTTGCCATGTTGCCCAGCTGGTCTCAAACCCCTGGACTCAGGCAATCCTCTCATCTCCACCTCCCAAAGTACTGCGATTACAGGTGTGAGCCACTGCACCTGGCAGTCCATCCATATTTTAGAGTCTACCTTGTTTACAAACCTTCATGCCTTACCACCAGATGCTTTCAGAATCATTTCACAGCTGCGCGTGGTGGCTCATGCCTATAATCCTGGCACTTTGTTAAGCAAGGGTGAAAGGATTGCTTAAACCCAGGAATCTGAAACCAGCCTAGGCAATATGGTGAGACCTTGTCTCTGCAAAAAATCAAAAACTTAGCCAGGTATGATGGCAGATATCTGTAGTCACAGCTACTCAGGAGGCTGAGGCAGGAGGATTGCTTGAGCCCAGGTCGAGGTCATGGTGAGCCATCAGAATGCCATGCACTCCAGCCTGGGCAATAAAGTGGAGATCCTGATTCAAAATAAATAAATAAATAAATAATCATTTACCCGAGATGTCCTAATTCTGACACAAAACCCAGAAAACATAAAAGGAGAGATTTAAGAATTCAAGCTTGTAAAAATAATTTCTGCCAGCCGGGCTCAGTGGCTCAGCCTATAATCCCACATCTTGGGAGGCTGAGGTGAGTGGATTGCCTGAGCCCGCAGGTTTGAGACCCGCCTGGGCAACTTGGTGAGACCTCATCTCTACAATAAATCAAAAAATTGGCCGGGCGTGGTAGTGCACGCCTGTAGTTCCAGCTATTTGGAAGGCTGAAGGGGAAAGATTGCCAGAGCCCAGCAGGTCGAGGCTGCGGTGGCCGGGAACGTGCCACTGCCCTCCAGTCTGGGTGACAGAGTGAGACTCCAACTCAAAAAAATAAAAATAAAAAAAAAATTTCTGCCACGATGGGCAAAAAAAGAGGACAAATTGGGGGGAAAAGGTATTAGTACTTAATACCAATCACAGTAGACCCCACAAGTCTTTTCTCCAGCAAATTAGATACCATCTACTAAAGGAAGAAGAAAAAAATGATCACACTCTGACAGACTGTACCACTGAAGACACCAGTCCTTACAGCTGGGTACATTCAACCACACATGAAAATGCATTTCCATCTAAGTAGTAGTACTGGAGAGGATGAGCTGGTTGATTAAGTTATGTTCTTGCAGAACGATTTAAAAACACAACTGGAAACTAACCATTTCTTCATATATTAATATAGAAGGAATTGATGTAATAAAAATATATTCAGTTGACTCACACACTCCAATAATAAATACTCTTAAGTAACCTTCAGCCTGAAACAAGCCTTCATTTATTGACTACTTACAGTACAGTGATTTCATATCTTAGCTGGTAATCAAAGATACTATGTATTAAGTGAGAGAAGACATAATCTCTCTTTCAGATATCACCTCTCAGAAATCTGGGCACATTTAATTTTAAGAACTAGAATTGCATCTCCTGGTGGCAATTGTCACCCTGAGAACAGGAACAAGGCAAAGAAAGTATACAGGACTTTGATTCTCTTACACAGGTGCACATACAGTTAGTTTATTAATGACTACATTTTGAAGCCAGCCATTTAATCCAATATTTAAATAACAAGCTGTTTAATATTAAAGCAGAATGTACTGCCACAGTGTGACAGAAGTACAGCTTTATCCATAAACCCTTCACATAATTATACATTAAATGCTATTTTTATTTAAGCAAGGCACCCCTACTTGTTCTAAAATATGGGATGTGCTACCCCATTGAAAAAGCAAATGAGGAGACAGACTTTTTTTCCTATCTAGAGCTGGTTTAAATTCAAGTGAAGCCATTAATGTCCTTACCAGTCAGGACTGTTCTAACATGTCACTTCACAGTTTTGAGACTAACAAACACAGTTAAAGTTTACCCAAAACCAAAAAAGGAGGGGAGGGACGGTTCAGACAACTTTTAAGTTAAGACTAGAATGCCCCCTTAAGCAGACAGGCACCAATATTAAATGCCTTCAGCACAAAGCTTATAAAGGCAGAACATTTCTAAAGACATAAAACCACCAAACTGTTGTCATTCATACTCACTAACCTGTGATATTTTTTGTTTTGATCATTTTTTTCAATTCTATCTCTAGTTAAGTAATCAAATACAGCTAAATTTAAAACTATTCTGCCAAACCATACTGGTTCAAAGGTCTGGAACCTTTTTTTTTTTTTTGCTTTGGTGAGTGTTTGGTTAAAATAAATCATTATTTTACTCTATGAGAAGGTTTACATCAGAGCTCTCAATTCACAGGCAAAAATAACAAAACCCTTGAACAGATTATTTTTTAAATGGGAGAAAGATTTTTAAAGAACAGTGAATAAAAATATGTAGTCTTTACAATGGGTAATATATCTTCTATGAAAACAAACTGCTTAATCATACAAAGACCATATTTTTATATCAGATACTGGATAGTTTAAACAAAAATTTTAATTTGTGGTTCATCATTTAATAATCCTAAACTGAATCTTTCCTTTTTAAACAGTCCACTATGAAATTTTTTCAGAAGCAATTAACCCAAAATACCAGTCCTTTCTCTAGCAGTTGCTGCTAATAAACTAGAACTTTACATCCCATGTTCAAGAAAGATGTGCAAATGAAATGCTTCTTGCTTCACCCTGAAAATAAAACAAAAAAAAGTTGCATTTATTAAAAATGAAAGCACTTGTTCCCATGCCATTTAAAATTTAAAATTCAATTTTTTTCTTTCTGATTTAGTGCAAATTATCTGACAAATCAAGTTAAAAATGAGGAAAATTAGTAAGGCACTAGTGTTCGCAGACTGACATAGATAGATTTTCAGAATTGAGCACAGAATATATTTTACATAGATTTTAGCTAACAAATATTTAACATCACAGAACTAGGGAACTTTGTTCAAAAATAGCCTATGACACCTATGGTAACCAAATGTCCCACATGTATTAAAGAAATCATTACACTTAAGTGTCTCAAAAGTACACACTGTTACATAAAGAAAAATGATTGCAATAATAATTAAAATACTTTATGGGGGGAAAAAGACGCCATGTATTTAGTCAAGAGAAGGGACATCAAGACATATTAAGCAAATCCATCACAAGAAAGGTAATACTATAAAATCATATACTTCTTGGCCGGGTGCAATGGCTCATGCCTGCAATCCCAGGACTTTAGGAGGCTAAGGCAGGAGGACTGCTTGAGCTCAGGAGTTCAAAGCAGCCTAGGCAACGTGTCGAGATCTCGTGTCTACAAAAAAAATTTTTTTAAATTAGCCAGGTGTGGTGGTGCATGCCTGTAGTCCCAGCTACTCAGGAGGCTGAGCCAGAAGAATCACCTGAACACAAGAGGTCAAAGCTACAGTGAGCTGTGATCATGTCATTGCACTCAAGCCTGGGCAACATTGTGAGACCCCAACTCAAAAAATAAAAAATATATTTCCTAAACAAAAAATTATTTTCATGATACCATTTTAGGAAAAGGAAACAGTGGCACATTACCTGTGTACATGAGTGATATATCCTGGTTTCAAATGTATCTTTTTTTTTTTTTTTTTTTTTGAGTTGGAGTCTCACTATGTCACCCAGGCTGGAGTGCAGTGGCATGCTCACAGCCACTGCAGCCTCGACCTGCTGGGCTCAGGTGATCGTTCCTCCTCAGCCTTCCAAGTAGCTGGAACTACAGGCGAGTGCCACAACGCCTGGCTAATTTTTGATTTTATTGTAGAGATAAGGTCTCGCCAAGTTGCCCTGGCTGGTCTGGAACCCATGAGCTCAGGCAATCCTCTCACCTAGGCCTCCCAAAGTGCTGGGATTATAGGCGTGAGCTGCCATGCCCAGCCTAAATGTATCCTTTTAAAAGTATCTTAAGGGCAACCCCCTGGGGTCCCCTCCCACTGTGGAAGCTTTTCTGTCCTCTCAGTAAATCCTGCTTTCTTTTTTAAAAATCTTAAAAACTGAAAAATGTGTTTAAGGAAAACTAATACAAGAAACATTTTCAAGGTATCACAATTTATACCTACATTACAGGCAGTTGTAAAATTATTTTTAGGCACATAGCATGAGTGCTGGAAAATGTGCCTAAAAAGTCTGCATGTACCTGCATAATGAACATTTATATACCTAACCCTGAATTGTACCCCACATCTTTAAAATTAAAAATAATTTTAAAAATTTTTTAAAAGTTTGTATATGGCTAATGCTCAAAAATACTATACAATCCTAATAAATTCTATTTCACAGAAGTTTCACTCCTTATAGTAATGTTTCGATTATCATAATTAGTTTAATCTTTACTAGAAAAAAAAGAACGGGTCAGGTGCAGTGTGGCTCACATCTATAATCCCAGCACTTTGGGATGCCAAGGTGAGAGGACTGCCTGAGCCCACGGGTTCGAGACCAGCCTGGTCAATATGATAAGACTCATCTCTACAATAAATAAATAAAAAGTAGCCAAGCATGGTGGCACATGCCTGTAGTTACAGCTACCAGGAAGGCTGAGATGGAAGGATCACTTGAGCCCACCAGGTCGAGGCTGTGGTGGCCATGAGTGTCCACTCCAGCCTAGACAACAGTGAGACCCCAACTCAAAAATTTAAAAAATGGTTTCTACCATATTACAAACTAGTGAGTTGATAATGATTAATTTATCAACTGAAAATAATTTCCAAGGTTGAACCTCTTAAATTTACCTTACCATCTGGAACCCCAGGAAGGCTTATTTTCCTTTTGGACATGAATTCAGGAACAGTTCAATATACCTATGATCTGAGAATAATAAAAAGAGATTCGTTTTAAAAAGATGAAAAGGCAGAAAAAAATATTAGAACCATTTTTTTCTCACAGTTCAAACAACTCAAACCCTTTGCCCTTTCCTTTCCCTAATTAAAAACAAAATTTAAAAAATGGACAAAATGGCTGGGCATGGCGGCTCATGCCTGTAATCCTAGCACTTTAGGAGGCTGAGGTGGGAAGACCACTTGAGCCCAGGAGTTCGAGAGCCCAGCACCATGAGATCCCCATCTCTACATAAGAATAAAAAAATTAACTGGGCATAATGGTGCACACCCACAGTGCCTCAGCTACTCAGGGGGCTGAGACAGAAGGACTGCCTGAGCCCAGTGAGGCCGTGAGTGTGCCACTGAACTCCAGCCTTGGCAAGAGTGAGACCCCGACTCAAAATGAAGAAAAGAAAAAGAAAAAAAAAACAAAAGCCCTACCTAACACTGGATAAAAATATGCAGAGTAATTAGCAGACAAATAAAATGCTTTATCCATTACATTTAATTTAGTAGTATTAAAAGAATACAAATTTCCCAAAGAAAAATTCTACAATCCAAAATAGAGACAGACATTTATAAGCAAAGACAAGCATCAAAAATGACAACAGGCCAGGCGTGGTGGCTCATGCCTGTAATTCCAGCACTTTGGGAGTCCAAGGCAGGAGGATCACTTGAACCTAGGAGTTCGAGAACAGCCTGGACAACACAGAGACCCCGCCTGTCTCTACAAAAAAAATAAAAATAATTAGCCAGATGTGGTGGCATGTGCCTGTAGTCCCAGCTACTTGGGAGGCTGAGACAAAGGATCGCTTGAGCCCGGAAGGTTGAGCAGCCTCAGCAACAGAGTGAGAGATCCTGACTCAAAAAAAGGACAGTGACTCAGTGGCCTGGGACACCCTTCTAAGCCCTACTAGGCAACTGGAATGCACATGTGCGGGGTGCCTCATTTCCTTTCCCCTGCAACACCCCAGAAGGCTCAAAACAGACAGAAAACTTGGGAAATCCCAGAGCCCCGCCCTTGGCCCGGGCTGGCTGGGCATTTTCTCAAAGTAGCACTTGCTAAGGACAAACCCTGTAGCCACTATGGTAGTCGGCTTCTCCCACAAGCACCACCTCCTGGCTAGAGGTCGGCAGTACAGCCAACCACATGGGATATAATACCTCAGCTTTAGGGAAGGCTAGGTCCCAAGCGCTGGCCAACACTTTCCAAGCCACCCTAGTCACCCTGGATGCTGTGAGCCAGTGCAGGTACACAGCACAAAACTGCCACAGCTGGCAATTGAGAAACTCACCACACCAAGGCTGTATACAACCAAGAGAACCTTACAGTGCCTACAATCAGCCCCCTGCCAACCTCAAGTAAGAAGAAATCGTCTATCCAAATAAGAAGGAAACAGAAAAATAATTCTGATAATATGAAAAAACAAGAGTTCTCCAATGTCCCCAAAAGACCACACCAACTCTTCAACAACGAACCCTAAGCAAAATGAAATTGCTGAAACGCAGACACATAATTCAAAGGTTGATGATAAAGCTGGTGAATGAACTTGAGAAGAAAGTTGAAAACCAACATAAAAAATTTTTAAAAAAACTATTTAGGACACAGATGAAAGATTCCCAGGACACAGATGAAAGATTCCCCAAAACTATGACACCTTAAGAAAAAGAGAAAAAAACCCTTAAAATTCGGGAAATGAAAGAAGTATTTTAGGAAGTACAGAATGCAGTGGAAAGTTTAAACAGTAGACTAAACAAGCAGAAGAAAGGATCTCAGACCTTGAAGACAAGCTTTTGAATTAACTCAGACAATAAGAAAGAAGAATCAAGAGACTGTAACAAAGTCCCCAAGAAATGTGGGATTATGTAAAACGTCCAAACCTAAGAATCATAAGTGTTGCTGAGGAAGAAGAGAAAATCTATTTGACAGAATAACAGAAGAAAATTTCCCTGGTCTTGGCAGAGATCTAAACATCTAGCTACAAGAAGTTCAAAGAATCCCCAAAGATTCATTGCAAAGAGGTCATCCCGAGGCATATAATCAGCAGGCTATACAAAGTTAATGTGAAGGAAAGAATTTTAAAAGAAGTGAGACAAAAGCATCAAATAACTGACAAAGCTAAACCTACCAGACTAACAGCAGACTTCTCAGAAGAAACCCTACAAACCAGGAGAGTGGGACCCCATCTTCAAGCTCTTCAAACAGAATAAATGTCAGCCACAGATTTTGTATCCCACAAAACTAAATTTCATAAGTGAAGTCCTTCACAGACAAACAAAACTGAGGGAATTTGTCACCATTAGACCAGCTCTATGAGAAATATTCAAGAGTCCTAAATACCGAAACAAAAGGTCGAAATATACCAGGAGAAAAATGCTGGATAATAAAGCTCACAGGACTTATGGAACATCAACACAATAGAGAAAAGAAATAAAGCAACCAGATAACAACCAGTATGAAGAATACAATAGTACCTTAAATATCATTATTAACTCTGAACGTAAATGGTGTTAATGCTCCACTAAAAAGATATAGACTGGCAGAATGGATAAAAAGACACAATCCAAATTCTGCTGCCTTCAAGAGACCCACTTAACTCACCGACTCAAGGTAACGGGATAGGGAAAAATATTCCAAACACATGGGAACCAGAAAAGGACAGGAGTAGACAATCTCATATCAAGTAAAATAGACTTTAAATTAACAACATTAAAAACAGACAAAGACAGCTATAATACAATGATATTGAGGTCGATCCAATGAGAAGACGTAACAATTTTAAATATACATACGCCTAACAACAGAGCTCCCTGCTTTATAAGAAAAATTCTACTAGACCTAAAAAATAGTCACAGATAGCAATACAATAATACTGGGATATTTCAACATTCCATTGACAGCAACAGACAGAGAGAGGCAGAAAATCAGCAAAGAAACTTTGAAGTTAAACAGAACTCTAGAGCAAATGCAATTAACAGACATCTACAGAACATTCTATCCCAAAACTACAGAACACACATTTTTCTCATCAGCACACAGAACATAAGATAGACCATATGATATGCCACAAATCAAGTCTCAATAAATTCAAAAAAATCGAAATCTTATCAAGCACCATCTCAGACCACAGTGGATTAAAACTAGAAATAAACTCCAAGAACTCATGAACAAAACAAAGATATGGAAGTTAAACAATCTACTTCTGAATGATCCTTGGGTCAACAATGAAATAAAGTTGGAAATTTAAAAATTCCTTGAAATGAATGACAACAATGAAACAAGTCATCAAAACCTCTGAGACACAGTCAAGCTGTGCTCAGAGGAAAATTTGTAACACTTAAGGTCTACATTAATAAGACTGGAAGATCACATATTGACAACCTAACATCAACCTCGAGGAACTAGAAAAACACAAACAAAACCCAAGGCTAGCAGAAGGAAATAAATACCAAAGATCATAGTCTTTAGGGTATGAGTTCTGCCATACCTTCAAAGAACTGGTACCAATTTTACTGAAGCTATTTCACAAGACTGAAGAGGAGGGAATCCTAACTCATTCTATGAGGCCAATATAACTCTGATTCCAAAGCCAGGAAAAGACACAACAAAGAAAATCACAGACAATATCCCTTATGAACACAAACACAAAAATCCTCAACACTGAATTCAACAGCACATAAAAAAAAAAGCACACCACAACCAAGTGGGTTTTATCCCAGGGATGCAAGGGTAGTTCAACATAACGCAAGTTAACAAACATGATCCACTACATAAATAGAATGTAAAACAAAAACTGCATGATCATTTCGACACAGAAAAGGCATTTCATAAAATCCAGGATCCCTTCATGATAAAAATCCTAAGCAAAACAGGCATAGAGGGAACATTCCCCAAAATAATAAAAGTTATATACAATAAAAAAAAACCACAGCCAATGTCATCCTGACCATAGAAAAGTTGAACACATTCCCCCTCAGAACTTGTACAAGGCAAGGATGCCAACTTTCACCACCAGAGCAATCAGGCAAGAATAAGAAATAAAGAGTATCCAAATTGTAAAAGAAGAAATCAAACTATCTTTGTATGCTGATGATATGATCTTATACCTGGAGAACCCTAAAGACTCCTGAACTTGATAAATGAATTCAGTAAAGTTTCAGGTCACTAAATCAACACACACAAATCAGTAGCACTGCTATAAACCAATAGCAACCAAGCTGAGAAACAAATCAAGAACTCAATTCCATTTACAATAGCAGCCAAAAAGCTAAAATACCTTGGAATATATTTAACCAAGGAGGTGAAAGATATCTACAAGGAGAACTACAAAACTCTAATTAAAAAACCACAGAGGGCCGGGCTCGGTGGCTCAGCCTGTAATCCCATGCTTTGGGAGGCCGAGGTGAGTGGATTGCCCGAGCCCGCAGGCTTCAGACCTGCCTGGACAACTTGGCAAGACCTCATCTCTACAATAAATCAAAAAATTAGCCGGGCGTGGTAGTGCATGCCTGTAGTTCCAGCTACTTGGAAGGCTGAGGCGGAAGGATCGCCAGAGCCCAGCAGGTCGAGGCTGGGTGGCCGGAAGGCCACTGCACTCCAGTCTGGGCGACTGAGTAAGACTCCAACTCAAAAAAAAAAAGAAAAACCACAGAGGACACAAACATTGGAGAAACATCCTATGCTTACTACAGATTGTATTCGAATAATCAACATTATTAAAATAATGATAGGCCGGGCTCAGTGGCTCAGCCCGTAATCCCAGCACTTTGGGAGGCTGAAGCGAGTGGACTGCCTGAGCCCGTGGGTTCGAGACCCACCCAGGCAACTTGGCGAGACCTCGTATCTATAATAAACAAAAAATGAGCTAAGTGTGGTAGCACTCGCCTGTAGTCCCAGCTACTAGAAAGGCTGAGGCAGAAGGATCGCCAGAGCCCAGCAGGTCATGGCTGCAGTGGCCATAAGCGTGCCACTGCACTCTAGATGAGCGACAGAGTGAGACTCCAACACACAAACAATAATAATAAATAAATAGACCATATTACTCAAGGTAATCTAGATTCAATGTAATCTCTATCAACCTACCAGTGTCATTTTTCACAGAATTAGAAAAAACCATCCTAAAATTCATATGGAACCAAAAAAGAGCCAGAATAGCCAAAGCAATCCTAAACAAAAAGAACAGAGCTGGAGGTATCACATTACCTAACTAAATTATACTACAAGGCTGTAGTAACCAAAAGAGCATGGTATTAGTACAAAAACAGACATATGGACCAATGGAACAGAATAGAGTATCCAAAAATAAACCCAAATACCACCAACCAACTGATCTCTGACAAAGCAAACAAAAACATACACTGGGCAAAGGACACCCTATTCAACAAATGGTACTGGGAAAATTGTACAGCTACATGCAGAAAAATGAAACTTGATCCCTATCTCTCCCCATATACAAAAATTAACTCAAGATGGACTAAGACTTAAACGTCAGATCTGAAACCATAAAACTCCTGGAAGAAAACCTAGGAAAAACTCTTTTGGACATTCGCCTAGACAAAGAACTTATGACTAAAACCCCAAAAGCAAATGCAACTAAAATAAAAATTAAAAAGTGAGACTTAATTAAACCAAAAAGCTTCTGCACAGCGAAAGAAATATTGAACAGAACAAACAGGTAACCTCCAGAATGGGAGAAGATATTCATAAACTATACATATATCTGACAAAGGACTAATATTCAGAATCTATAGGCCGGGCGCAGTGGCTCACGCCTATAATCCCAGCACTTTGGGAGGTGGAGGCAAGAGGACTGCCTGAGCTCAGGGGTTCAAGACCAGCCTGGACAACTTGGCAAGACCTCGTCTCTACAATAAATAAATAAATAAATTCAAGCCGGGCTCAGTGGCTCAGCCTGTAATCCCATGCTTTGGGAGGCTGAGGTGAGTGGATTGCCCAAACCCACGGGTTCGAGACCCGCCTAAGCAACTTGGCAAGACCTCATCTCTACAATAAATCTATTAAAAAACTTTTAAAAGTCAGCAAGAAAAAAGCAAATAACCCCATTAAAAAGTGGGCAAACGACATGAACAGACATCTCTCAAAAGAAGATACACAAATGGCCTACAAAAACATGAAAAAAATGCTCAACACTGCTCATCATCAGGGAAATGCAAGTTGAAACCACAATGAGATACCACCTTACACCAGTCAGAATGGCCATTATTAAAAAAACAAAAAACAATAGATGCTGGCACGGATATGGAGAAAAGGAACATTTATACACTATTGCTGGGAGTGTAAACTACTACAACTTCAATGGAAAATGGCATGGAGGTGACTCAAAGAACTAAAAGAAGATCTACCCTGTGATCCAGCAATCCCACTACATAGTTATCTATGGTAAAGAACAGAGGTTGCTATATAAAAAAGACACCAGCATCCACATTGTTCACTGCAGCACAATTCACAACTGCAAATATATGGAATTAACCTAAATGCCCATCAACTGATTGGTGGACAAAGAAAATGTGGTATATATACACCATGGAATACTATGCAGGCATAATAAAGAATGAAATCATGTCCTTTGCAGCAACACGGAGCTAGAGATTATCATCCTAAGTAAGCTGACTCAGAAACAGAAAACCAAACACTGCATGTTCTCACTCATATTTGGGAACTAAACAGTCATAAAGATGGAAATAATATGGAGGGAAAAAAGACAACGAAAGCCATCGGCAGTACTTACGAACATGGGACCGATCCTTGAGCATCGCCGCAACAGCATCCTCATGGGTATCGAAGTGCACATCAGCTTCTCCAGTGGCCTTCCCACTAGAACTGTACTCCATGGTGATTCTAACGGGCTTCAGTGGAGCGAAAAACTAAACAAAGGCAGCCAAGAAGAGCACAATGAAGGTAGATCCAACTTTGAGAAGTCTGGCGGCTCTTCATTTTCTTTGCAGACTGGGATACATACACCTGACAAATATGTTCTTAGGGAATCCCTTCTTGAACTTGCCCATCTACCAACTCTTCTGGCTTTTCTAATTCTCAGAACTTAAGGTTACATTTCAAATTTTTGTTCTCAAAGAACCAAAAACAACAAACACAATCACTACACCAATGGCTCTCCAACTTTTTTTTTTTTTTGAGTTGGAGTCTCACTCTGTCACCCAGGCTGGAAGGCAGTGACATGCTCCCAGCCACCGCAGCCTCGACCTGCTGGGCTCAGGTGATTCTTCCACCTCAGTCTTCCAAGTAGCCAGTACTACAGGCGGGTGCGCTACCACACCCAGCTAATTTTTTGATTTATTGTAGAGATGAAGTCTCGCCATGTTGCCCAGGCTGGTCTGGAACCCGCGGGCTCAGGCAGTCCTCTCACCTCAGCCTCCCAAAGTGCTGCGATTATAGGCTTGATCCACCATGTCCAGCCTTACTTCATTTCTTAATAATTCATTTTTATTTAGCCAGGCGCAGTGGCTCATGCCTATAATCCCAGCACTTTGTGAGGCTGAAGTGAGAGGACTGCCTGAGCCCACGGGTTCCAGAACAGCCTGGGCAACTTGGCGAGACCTCGTCTCCACAATAAATCAAAAAATTAGCCGGGAATGGTGGCACATGCCTGTAGTTACAGCTACTATGGATGGCTGAGGTGGAAGGATTGCCTGAGCCCAGCAGGTTGAGGCTATGGTGGCCATGAGCAGCGTGCCACTGTCCTCCAGCCTGGGAGACAGAATGAGACTCCAACTCAAAAAAAAAATTCATTTTTAATCAGAAACATATGATAGTCAGATTCTTATCAGTACTACATAAACAGAACGACCATACTAACTGGTTATCATTCCAAACCAAACCAACAGAATGCTTTAGAGAGAGCATGGAACCTC
This sequence comes from Tarsius wallacei, assembly GCA_963574415.1. NCBI lineage: Eukaryota > Metazoa > Chordata > Mammalia > Primates > Tarsiidae > Tarsius > Tarsius wallacei. Next base: position 46,010 of record CAUYQG010003393.1, read on the forward strand.
CATGTAGGTGAAGATAGGATTGCTATTAGGCTTTTCGAATAAATAATGATAGCACCTCTAAGGCCTCACTATTAACTGAAGACTCAAAATTTGAATATACCTATATGCTCTCAAGTTCATGAAGTTAATAATAATTTTGCTGTTTTATTTTTTTCACTCCTTGACGTATCTCTTATAAAATAGAAAACTTTTAAAAATCCTTTTCTCAAAAATCAGGGAATCCTATTGCAAGAAAACAGCATGGTATCTAAAGGAAGCTTTGGGCAGTTAGAAGCTCTGGGTTCCTGTCTAGTTAATAACTACTCTATGACCAGCTGCCTCTGAGCTCCAGTTTCTTAAACTAAAAAATGAATAGGCTGAAACCAATTTATTATAAAACCAAATTTTTTTACTCTGAATACTAAACCTACTCCATATTATTTTATAACTATAAAATCTTGTTATTAGGCCAGGTGTGGTGGCTCACGCCTATAATTCCAGCACTTCTGGGAGGTCGAGGTGAGAGGACTGCTTGAGCCCACAGGTTCGAGACCAGACTGGTCAACTTGACAAGACCTCATCTCTACGATCTATCAAAAAAAAATAAGCTGGGCGTGGTGGCGCACACCTATAGTTCCAGCTACTTGAAAGGCTGAAGCAGAAGGATCACCTAAGCCCAGCAGGTTGAGGCTGTAGTGGCAGTGAGCGTGCCACTGCACTCCAGCCTGGGCGACAGAGTGAGACTCCAACTCAAAAACAAAAAAATCCTGTTATTCTTTTTTAACTTTAAAGTGTAATAAAAAGCCATACTTTTCAGCCACAGAATATGAAACAAGCCTTGACAGCCAGCAAGATGCTATAATACTGGTCAAAGATACTCCAGAAATACAGTTATTTTCTCCTCTACCTTCCCCAATTACGACAAGTTCAATTTTAGAACTTCTGTTCAAACCTATTGAGACTGGGTATCTTACACACATTTATAATGTCTTGGGCATTGGCTTGGAAAGGCAATCCTCTCATGTGGACAAAATGCAGAGATGGTGTAGTTCCAAAATCCACAGCCTCTGGAAGCTTCTCTGACACCTCCTTAGGCAATTCTAAAAGGTGGAACAAAAAGCACTATCAATTATCATGTCACTCCTCAATTCTCTTTGAATCAGTGAAAGGCTTTACAAACCAAAACAATCTGAAATTTCTGCCACTTAACAAATATCACCTGAATACCTGTAAGCATTTAATGCCTTATTACCAGATTAAGAACTTTTATTTCATATTTTTATTTTAAATATGAATTAAACCCTAAAAGAGAAGCTTTCTAGGTTACAGGTACCAAAAAAGAAAAAAAATTACAGTGACAGAATAAGCCCAGGCATCAGATTAAAAAGGCTTTTTGTTTTTAATGCTGTCCTTCATGATGCATAAAAAAAGTATCTACCAAACTTCAAAAATTTCAAATATTGCTTTGGGTAAGGAATAAAAAAAAATTTTTAATCCAGAGGCAAGTAAAAATTTGTCAATATTCCTGCTCTCTCCCCAAATCTTTACCCACCTTATTTTAAATGTTGACATTTTACTTCCTTTTATTACATTTTTACTACCCCGTTTTTTATATAGTCTCTAAAAACTATTAAATGTAAAAACTACCAAAATAATTAAGCCCTTCAGGCCAGGCGTGATGGCTCACGTCTATAATCCCAGCACTTCGACAAGGTGAGAGGATTGCTTGAGCCCAAGAGTCCGACACCAGTCTGGGGAACTTGGCAAGAACTCATTTCTACAATAAATTAAAAAAATTAGCTGGGTGTGGTGGCGCGAGCCTGTACATCCAGCTACTTGGAAGGCTGAGGCGGAAGGATCACCTGAGCCCAGCAGGTCAAGGCTGCCCTGCAGCCTTGGCAACAGAATGAGACTCCAACTCAAAAAAAAAACCAAAAAACTTATTTTGCAGTATTTTATATTAATTATTCTTAATGGTATTTAATTAACTCCTTAACTCCCTCACATGTCTCAGAACATGTTGTCATTCCTATATAAAATATTTTAAAATTCCCTTTCCCATCCTTTACCCATATAATTTGCTTTTGTCCTTCAAAGATCAACTCTATCCTCACTTGTTCCAGGAAGTCCTCAGCTACCTTCTATCCCATCATATCAATTTTTTTCCCATCTACTAATATAGAATTCTGTGTACATGGCTATTACAGCATCTATTGCAGTTTGTCACTTTTGGTTTATTGTCTATATTCTCACCAGCTTATAAGTCCTTGCATTTGGGAACTGCATCTTATTTGAATTATTTGTGCTTAGCACAGTTAATTGTCACAGAAGAATAGTTTCATAGATGTTAAGTAGATGCACTAGTAAATTGCCTAAAACTCTGAGTATATGAAAATGGACCAATATCCCTTCACAAATTTCCTAAACACAGATGAATCTCAAGGCTAGTGAATTCTTCTTTGCATTATTTTGCCCAGATTCCTCAGAAGTTAATGCAAGCATACTACATTTCTGAGCACTTACTTGTTTATGAAAGATTCTACCCTGAAATCTCACCTCTTTTCCTACCTACTTAATTAGGCTGACAAATGTAAAATAACACAATTTCCTCTATTTTTAAAGTGCCTTTATGCTTTAGAGAGCCTTGTCATAGATAGGGCTCCCTAGGAACAGAGTCTGAGGCTTTGAGATTTGGTAGATTGAAGAGTACTTTCACTCATAACAATTTTGAGGGAACAAAAAAAGTGAGGGTAGAACAAGGTAAATGTTTCACAGTGGAAATAATGGCTTCAGCCTTTCCCACAGAGAGTTTTGAACCTGAGGCAGCCCTTCAGAGAATCTCAGATAAAGACGAGGGACTTGGTTTTTATACTCCTGCGTTGTCCAGTCACTGGTTGCCAACTGCCCTGGGGAAAATATGTCATCTTAGGTAAGAAGCTTTCTTTGATGGAGAACAATGTCCATCATGGCATGCAGCTGTTAGCTATCAGCAGCTAAGCTTCCCAGCAGTCAGGGGATGGAAACTTCAATCCTGGAAGGAGACTCTGATGGTAAACCACATCAACTACAATCTTCTTGTAATGTTTGGATACATATGGTTCATAGTAAGTCCACTTCCTCTAGGAGAAGATGCTCCAGGATTTTGATTTGTTTCTTGTACTGGGAAAACTTAAAAAGAGGAAGGTCAGCAGGATGAATGATAGTTTGTGCTACGCTGGCCTCAAGTTTAGAAGTGGTTTTCATTTTCTTCCCTTTCTACATCTTATTCCAGATTTTTCTTACCCTTGACGAGAACATATGCCACTCTGAACTTACCTAGTGGGCCACCAAGAAGGTGGCCATGACAAGTCTGAGCCCCTGGTTATAGAACCATGCACAGGCAAGTTTAAACAGGTGTTATCATTTTGTCATATTTACTGCAAAAATGTTAACGAATAGAATGTTAAAGAGTTGATACTATACTCCCCCAATCAATTTTCTTCCTTCCTTTTCAAAGCTACTCATCATCCTATATTTGAGGTTTCATAATCTCTTGATTATTTTCCCCTCTATCTTTGTATGTAGATACCTGTTTAGCATATATACTCACACAATATGCAAGAAGACAAACTACTCAATAGGAAGCAAAGGAAGAACAAGTAATCAACAGAAAAATGAGCCCAAAGTCCCCATAAACTTATTAAGCCTTCTCAAAGTAGTAATCAAGAGGCTTCACATTGAAAGTACAATGAGATTTCATTTTATACCTAGCAGGTTGCCAAAAATGAGCTTCTTTCCATGGTTTTTGTTCTCTTTTTTCTACTGATGCAATTGGACTATGAATTAACATACCCGGTTTAGTCTGACGCTGTTTTGCAGCAAAGAAGTCTTGTTTTTTTGAACTAATACTACTCCAGAAACACATTTAAAGTTATTTTCACTTTTTTCCTTTCTTGACAATATAAAATATTGAACAGGCTTTACTTAAAAGTCAATCAAAGTATTTATCTTAAAGTGTTTTTTTAATAACAATTTCTTTATGTCAAAATAATCTATAAAATATTTTAATAAATGTACCATGTCAGCACATGTATTGATATATGTCATGTCATATCTTTTTCCATTAGCAGTTGGATGCACTGCTCATTATTTTTTTCCGAAGGATGATAAAACTAGCACTCAGTCATTTTTTTCTCTTATAGTTTAAATTAAAGATTAACCAGTTGTTCTTCATCTAGCATAGTGCTATTCCTAGGAAATATACTTTACTCTTTGTTCTGTGAAACAGGCTTATAAATAGAACAACAACAAAAATTTTGTTTTATAGAGAGATTTTCTTTTTTCTTTTCTTTCTTTTTATTTTATTTTATTTTTTTTAGTTGAAGTCTCATTCCATCACCCAGGCTGGAGTGCAGTGGCACACACGCTCGCGGCCACCTCAGCGTTGACCTGCTGGGCTCAGGCGATCCTTCCATCACAGCCTTCCAGGTAGCTGGAACTACAGGCACGTGCTACCAGACCCATTTAACTTTTTATTTATTGTAGAGATGAGGTCTCGGTAAGTTGATCGGTCTGGTATCGAACCCATGGGCTCAGGTAGTCCACTTGCCTTGGTCTCCCAAAGTGCTGGGATTACAGGTGTATAGGGAGATTTACATGGTGAGTCCAGGGAGGGCCCAAATGGAACCGAGTGCCCAGAAGTATGAACAATCTGGAGTAGAAACCACTTTTGGTGTTATTCAAATATCATTACATTAAAAAAAAACCCAGGAGAAAATTTGGTTGGTGATAAAATGTCTAGCAGGTTAAGTCTGAATTGCATCTGTAACACTGTCACTGTGACTATTAAACCACAGTTAATAGGATTGAATTTGTCCACAATCAGTACACTGACAAGAAATCAACACTAACCTTAAAAGTCTAGCATTCATCTTTGCAAGAAAATCAGTACCACTACTGGGCTTGCGTTACTCATTTTGAGTAACATATGTAGAACTTTGTTTTCTGGTCTGTTGCATCCCTATTAACCTCAGAACACCTACCTTTGTCTTAATAATCTAATCTTTCAGCCTCATCTCTTACAGTATTGACCTTTGTTCAACTAACAATAGCTGTTTATAAAATCCTCCTTGGCTGTTTCCATCACTGCCTTGTGGTATAAATTAAAAGGACAATATTCTATAACTCTATTAGATCTATAAATGTTGAAACTCAAAATGTCAAATGAATGAGAAGCAAGGTTATCTAAAGTTGAATATAGAGAAGAGAGAGTGCACCAAGCTACAAATTTAAAGCAATATGCAGAATTCTAAACTTAGTTGATTAATTCACTGTCACAATCAATAACATAAAACAAAGAATAACATTAGTATTTAAAGTGTTTTTCACTTTAATGATGCAAAATTCTTAAATCCTGTAGGACTTTCACTATTAAATATCCCTCACTAGAAAAATAATGTCATTTGGAATATTTTTTTTTAATTTTCTTAAGTAATTATTCTTTCTACATTTCTATTTATTTTTAAATGGCATTGTGAGCATTTTAGGTTTTCAAAAAAGTTTATAGCTTAGGTTCCTAACCTCATAATGCAAGAAAGTTTCATCAAACCTCCTTGGTTTGTACAGAAAATAAATATTATGCTTTATTGTTTGTATCAGTATTTATATACTTATATGTATATTATGAGTAAGGTTTTACGATTCTGTTGTTTTGTTCAATCTTCAAATTAACCTTCTTTAATTTATATTGTACAGGTAAGAAAGTTGTTATTCTAAGAGATTACATAAATTACTGAAATTTATTAAACTTCAATAAGTAGTGACTATTTCAGAATTTTTAACCCAGTACTAACTCCCAAATTATACTCTTTTTGACTACTCTGTACTATACCTGCACATTAAGTATACGCTAATGCAGAGAGTTGTGTGTGGTCAGTGGCACTACTAAGGCATTTTTCTTGACCTTCTAGGCATTCCATCTCGAATCTCAGAAAGGCCAACAAGAAATAGAACAGTTTACGCCATGACCATTAAGCGGCACCAGAAATTGTCCCTGTACATTCATCACCAGCATAGTTCTTCGCCTTCTCTTAACTCGGTGGTATGTCTCAGTTAATTGGAAATACTAACATTATAAGATACCAAATTCCTGTCCTAAAGAACAGAAAAGTAGAAAAAGAATATAAAGCTGAAAATGAAAAGGCATACATGGATGAATATAGTTAGTTTTCCAAAATGAGACCTTAAATTGTATCTTTTCTTTAAAGCAAGCTGAATTTCCTGTTTTCTTTCATTAATTTTATTTGGCCTTTTCTCTGCCATTGAAATGAGAGCAGAATCTTGCTTTTCTCTCTATGTGGATGGCAGAATATATGCATATAACTTTTAATTACCTTTACATTGGCAGTTGTTTTCTACTTGTGTCCCAGCTTTTCCCATCAGATTGCCAGCTATTTTACATAAAGTATTCATCAATGACCAGACTGCTCAGGGATGGTACTCGTAAAACAAAATATGGAAACTAATAGAAGGACATCGATTCTCTGTCCCATTCAAAGATAGGTCACAAATTAAGTAATAAAGCACACATTGCTGTTCATGACATTTCATTTCTGTAGAGTTAGAGTTAGCAATGCATAAACCATAGGCAGATGCATTAATCTCACAAACTATCTAGATAGGAAACCATATGTTGACAACTTTATCTTTATTGCTGCTACTTTACCATACCTGTTATAAAAATTTGGCTTGCTAATAAATTAAGTCAAAAACCAACAAAGAGAATCCACTAGAACGTGCAGTTTTATATAAAGCAAGTCTTAGTTTTGTTCTTTTGGTTTATTACATTTTAGTGCCAGCTTTGTCTCTCCAAATTCTGATTCTAATACTTTTATCTATTTATATTACAATGAATAAACAGTGGTTCTTAACATTTGCCTTTGTCTAACCAGCATTTCTTCATATTCTTTGGTACTGAGGAGTATAAATCTCAGGGAAGAACTGTCTAGGATGTCTTCAGAAAAGTAGTAATGGTTGAGTATTCTCAAAAAATAGTAATACTTTTTGTAGGCAGACAAACGAGGAAGTTGGGGGTGAATTGCCTTTCAAGCAGAGAAAAAAAAATATATATATATATACATAGTGGTATGATAAAAACAGTGTGTGTTAGCAGAACGACAAATATTTTGGAATAAAAGTGGCTTTGAAGATCTAGAAGGTAAGTATCTGAAAATCTATTCATGAGCCATAAAATGCAGAGGCTCTGTTAATAAGGGAGAAACTTATTCTGTAGAAGATGAGGAGGTATTAAAGATTTTTAAACCAGGAAGTAAACTGGTGAGGATTACAAATCTGCCTTCTGGAAGCAGTCTGTTTGGGTTCAGATGCCGAATCTATTCCACCAAAAATGTGACCTTAGTGAAATTAATTAACATCTCTGTTCATCAGTTTGTTTGTTTGCCTTTTTATCTGAAAGCACGTTATATGGATATTGTAAGGATTGAACTTATTTAACGGAAATTTCTAAAGCACTTTGGGAGGTATCACACTCCCATACTTTAAAGTTTGTTATAAGGCCACAAAACTCAAAATAGCCTGGTATTGATACAAGAACAGGAATATAGACCAATGGAACAGAATAGAGATTCTGGAAGCAAAACCTCAATTTCTCAATCAACTCATCTTAGGCAAAGCCTCCACCAACAACCACTGGAGAGAGGGGAACCTATTTAGTAAATGGTGCTAGGAAAACAGCTGACCACAAGCGGAAGAATGAAATGGGATCCCTACCTATCACCATATACAAAAATCAACTCTAAATGGATCAAAGACTTAAACATAAAACTTCAAACTATAAGAATCTTAGAAAATGCAGGAGACACCCTTATGGAAATTGGAACTGGCAACCAATTCCTGATCAAAACCCCAAATGCCCATACCATAAGGGATAAGATAGACAAGTGGGACCTCATCAAACTGACAAGCTTCTGCAAAGCAAAAGAAAACATCAAGAGAGTGATGAGACAGTCCACAAAATGAGAAAAAATATTTGCCAACTGTATATCTGACAAAGACCTAACATCCAGGATCTATAAGGAACTCAAACTTGCCAAAAGGAAAAAAAAAAACAGACCCATTAAAAAGTGGACAAAAGACATGAATAGACACTTCTCAAAAGAAGATATTCAGGCGACCAACAGACACACGAAAAATACTCAGCTTCACTAATCATTAGAGAAATGTAAATCAAAACCACATTGAGATACCACCTAACTCCAATAAGAATGGCCATAATTAATAAAGCAAAATACAACAGATGATAGTGAGGATGTGGAGAAAAGGGAATGCTTTTAAACTGTTGGTGGGAGTGGAAACTAATTCAACCTCTGTGGAAAACAGTGTGGTGATTTCTCTAAGAACTAGAAATTGACCTTCCATTTGACCCAGCAATCCCCTTCTGGGAATATACCCAGAAGAACACAAATCATTCTACAAAAAAAGATACCCGCACATACATGTTTATTGCAGCACTTTCACAATAGCAAAAATATGAAACCAACTGTGCTACCTATCAAAACTGAACTGGATTAAAAAAATGTGGTACATACACACAATGGAATATTACACAGACATAGGAAGGACAAAATTATGGGCTTCACAGCAACTTTGACAGATTTGGAGCCTGTTATACTCAGTGATCTATCACAGAAACAAAAAACTGAGTACCACAACTTCTCACTCACAAGCGGACCCAGAACACCTGTAATAATACTATAAAAAAGGAATTGGCGGTAGCGGGGCACTGCCAGGGGACGGAGGGCACATAACATCAATAAGGGTGCCTGATCCCAATCCCAGGCAAAGTGCGGTCCAATGGGAGGCCCAAAATTTCACCTGGACCTAAACCACTTGTATACACAACCCTGGCTTGTACCCCACAACTTTAAAATTAAAAAAAAAATAAAATAAATTTTTAAAAGAGAGAGAGGTGGAAAAGAGAGGGAGGAAGTGAAAAGGGATACAGGGAGAGAGGTAAACAGTTGGTAATAAAGAAAAAAAGAAGGAAAATCAGAATGTGTTCTCAAAATTAATACCATTCAAATAAAAAATAGAAATTATAGAAATGAAGTCTTCTTGAGCATAGCTGAAGTAAAAATAATTTATTACTTACAAAATTGTCACAGTGTAGCCTATTAGAGCAAAGATCAGGATAGTCAAATAATTTTTTAAAAGAGTAGTCCTTTACTGCAATTAATCCCCCAGTATTATTTTTCCTTAAATAAGGAAAAACCCTTGATGCACATATTTAATATGAGAATAATACATTTTTTCACCTGTAACTCTCACTTCCTAATGAAAACGCATAAGTAGAATTGCTACCCAGTATCTAATAGCTAAAATTGATATTTTAGCGCATTAGAAATAACCAGCTGGCAAAAATGCTATCCAATTTTATCACTGTTGCCCCCATTCAAAAAACCAGACCCACCGTATTAAGCTCCCATGTTTTGTTATATTCTCCGACTTATAAAATCTTTTTCTTCTCCTCCTCCGTATCCTCCTTCATCATTAACCTCTTCAGATGACTTTGTGTAACCCTTAACAGGATATGTCAAAATGGAAGCATTGAAGTGCAACCGTGCAGTGTTTCTAAGAGGACTCATCTGACACAGCTAATCAAGAGTCCTTGGTCCACAGACTCAGCAACATTTTAAACCAGTCATTGAGCAGAAAAGAAACGCTCTGCTAAAAAACAGTTTAAAATTATACAGCATGGCTGGTGGTTGATAAGAAAGGTCTGACTTTTTTTTCTAAATAAAAGCTTTTTTTTCATTTGGGTTGTAAGCTTTTTTTGGTAACTGTTATTGAAGCTTATAAAATTCCTTCCTATCTTGTAAAACTTTCCAAAGTAGCCAAATCAATTGACCTAACGTAGCCAGATTAGTCTTGCTATATACCGAGGCAGTCTGAAAAAAGAAAGTGGTAATCAAGCCTGCAGCAACCTGACAGAGTTCATCAAAGCAATTTATCTGGAAAAACATAAAAAACAATGTATCTGGGAGTTCATTTTCTCATATATATACCAAAGCATAAAATATAAACACAGTATCAAAAATAACAGAGGAAATAGAATATCTAAACTTTGCTTAACTCTTGAGTCTTCTCTACATGGTAAACTTTGTAGACATGCCCTGAGAGCTAATTACATTGGGCCATTTACCAGTGTAATTGAATATCACGCCAATGTTAACTACACTTATCTAGTACTGATAAATATTTGTTCTGCTATTAAGAATAATTATTACTTTTTCTAGTAATAACTATTGCCATATTTTTAATGACAAAGTAAATTATAAGCAGGAAACAATTTAGGTATTGGGAGGATTTTTTGTTTGTTTGTTTAATACTTGTGATGCTTGCTATTTTGGCTTCAATTTGCATGGTCAGCCCTCCATGGGAAACTTGATCATTCCTCTTGAGAAGAAAGCTTGTAATTTGTATTTTTGTCACTAGAAAGAGAGAATACGGGCTGATTTTGTCATTCTGGATCATCCTGCTAGGTTTCCTTCAAGTGCGAAAATTAAGAAAGAAGTAATATTAATCAGACTAACCATGTTTTTGAATCTTGTCAGAATGTGTTTTTAAATCGACTCATCCAAAAACTGCTTTAAATATAGTTGTGATAAACATATCATCCAAGTTAAACAATTGTAGCTAAAAATAATTTTAAATTGGAATATTGTACTTATTTATGGACTACAATTTGATGTTTTGATATATTTTTGTGTTGTATAATGATTAAATCAGGGGATTTAGCATATGCATATTTATCATTTCCTTGTGGCTAAAAACATTCCAAAGTCTCTCTTTTAGCTATTTTTAAATATACAATGCCTTACTATTAATCATTCTCACCCTACTTTGCAATAAAGCCCCAGAATTTATTCCTTCTATCTAATTGTAACTTTATACTCATTGACCAACTTCTCCCCAACTTCCCTTTCCCTTTTCTTCTTGTCTCTGGTAACCACTGTTTTACTCTCTGCTTCTGTATCAACTCTTTGTTTGTTTTTAGATTCCACCTATGAGTGGATTATGCAATATTTGTCTTAATGAATCTGGCTTATTTCACTTATTATAATGTCCTCCAGGTTCATCCACGTCCTTTCAAGTGACAAAACTTCATTCGTCTTTATCATTGATTAGTATTCCATTGTGTATACAAAGGGGAACCCCCCCAAAAAAGAAATTATTTTTTGGAGAGGCTTCCCCCACTAGGTAAGTTTTCTATGAACCCATCAGCATCAGTGCACCAGTTAACATTGTTGTAAGAGGTTGCATTTGGCTCAGTGAACTTTTTTTGTAGATTCTTTCCTCATGTTTGCCCATCTCATGATTGGTGGTTTATGAATGTACCTGTTCACACCACACTGAATGCTCAGAAGTTTTTGAACACAAACAACCCGTTCCCCAAAACCCACCATTCCTATTCACCCAATCTTGCCCCAAGAGACTTATTTTGTTTCCCCAGATGAAAAAAAGTCCTCAGAAGGAAACGTTTTGTCAATGTGAAAGAGGTGAAACAAAACAAAAAAAAAGAAAGAAAGAAAAAAAAGAGCAGAAGCACCAAAAGGCATCAAAATGAATGAGTTCAAAAACTATTTTGAGCAGTGGAAAAAGTGTCTCGATATGTGTATTGCATCAAATGGAAGTACTTTAAAGGTGACTAAAGTTTAAACATGTAAGAATAAATACACAATTTTTAATGCTGGGTTTTTAGGGAGTTCCCCTTGTATGTACCACATTTTCTTTAGCCATTCATCCACCTTTGGACACTTGGCTTCATTCCCTAGGTTACTGGTTATTGTAAATAGTACTACAATAAACATGGGAGTGCAGCTATCTCTCCAACATACTGATTCCGTTTTCTTTGGATATATACCCAGTAGTAAGAATGCTGTGTTATATAGTGTTCTACTTTTAATTTTTTGAGGACCTTCTGTAATTTTTCCACCCCATCAATAGTGTGTAAGTGTTCCCTTCTCTCCACATCCTCACCAATGCTTGTTTTCTTCTTTCCTTTCTTTTTCTCTTTCTCTCTTTCTTTTCTTCTCTCTTCTTTCTTTCTCTTTCTTTTTTTTCCCTTTCTTCCTATTTTTTTAAATAACCATTTTAATTGGAGTGAGGTAATATCTCACTGTGATTTTGCTTTGCATTCCCATGATGATTAATGATGTTGAACATTTTTTAATGAATCTGTTGGCCATTTATATGTCTTCTTTTGAGAAATGTCTTTTAAGGTCTTTTGATCTTTTTTTTTTTTTTGAGTCGGAGTCTCACTCTGTCGCACAGACTGGAGTGCAGTAGCCGCTCCCGGCCACTGCAGCCTCGACCTGCTGGGCTCCAGCGATCCTTCCGCTTCAGCCTTCCAAGTAGCTGGAACTACAGGTGTGAGTTACCACACCCGGCTAATTTTTTGGTTTATTGTAGAGATAAGGTCTTGCCAAGTTGCCCTGGCAGGTCTCGAACCCACGGGCTCAGGCAATCCACTCACCTCAGCCTCCCAAAGCACGGGATTACAGGCTGAGCCATGGAGCCTGGTTTGATCATTTTTAAAATCAGGTTTTTTTTTTTTTTATTGATTAGATATTTAAGTTCCTTATATATTCTGAATATTACCCTTTGTCAGATGTATAGTTTACAAATATTTTTTCCCATTCTGTAGATTGTCTTCCCTCTGTTACTTTTTTTATTTTTTGTACAAAAGCTTCCTAGTTTTGATGTAATCAATGGGTCTATATTTTGCTATTGCTGCCTGTGCTTTTGAAATCTTATTTTTGAAATCCCTGACGAACTCAATATTGTAAAACCTTTTCCTTATGTTTTATTCCAGTAGTTTCTTATTTTGCATTTTACATTTAAGTACTTATTCTATTTTGAGTTGAATTTTGTATTTGATGCAATGTTGAGATCTAGTCTTATTCTTCTGCATGTGGCTGTCCAATTTTCTCAGCATCATTTATTGAAGAGAATGTCCTTCCTCCAATGTGTGTTCTTGGAACCTATTTTTAGAATCTGTTGGCTGTAGGCATGTGAATTTATTTCTGAGCTCTCTATTCTGTTTTATTGGTCTCTGTGTCTATTTTCATGGCAGTACAATGACCATGCTGTTTTGGTTACTCTTACTTTGCAGTATATATTTAAGTCAGGTAGTGAGATGCTTATAGCTTTGTTCTGCTTACTCAGGTTTGCTTGGGCTCTTAAGGGTCTTTTGGGGGTTTGTTTGAATTTTAGGATTTTTTTTCTATTTCTGTGAATAACATCATTGGTATTTTGATAGGAATTGCATTAAATCTGAAGGTTGCTTTAGGACATTATGGGCTTTTTAACAATATTAAATATTCTAATCCATGAACATATGATATCTTTCCATTTATTTGTGTCTTCTTCAATTTCTTTCGCAAATGTTTTATAGTTTTCAGTTTAGAAATATGTAATTTCCTTAGTTAAGTTTATATCTAGGTTTTTTTTAACTATTGTAAATAAAATAATTTTCTTGATTTTTTTTCGGATTGTTTTCTATTCATGTATAGAAACACTTCTGATTTTTATATGTTGATTTTGTATCCTCCAACTTTATTGAAATTGTTAATTGATTTAATAGCCTTTTGTGGAGGCTTTAGGGTTTTCTATACACACATTTACAGGAACAATTTGACTTCCTCTTTTTAAGTTTAGATGTATTTTATTTCTTTCTCTTGCCTAATTGCTCTGGCTATGAAATCCAATACTACGATGTATTAAAGTGAGCATCCTTGTCACATTTCTGCTTTTAGAGGGAAAGCTTGCAACTTTTCTTTGTTCAATATGATGTTAGCTGTGGGTGTGTTATATATAGCCTTTATTGTGTTGATTACATATATTTTATTCCTAATTTGTTGAGAGATTTTTATCATGAAGAGATGTTGAATTTTGTTAAATGCTTTTTATATATCTATTTAAACGTTCACGTGGTTTTAGTCTTCCTTTCTGTTGATGTGGTATATCACATCTATTGATTTGTGCATGTGAATATCCCTTATATCCCTGGGATAAATTCCACTTGATCATGGTGAATAATCTTTTTAATGTGCAATTGAGTTTTGTTTGCTAATATCTTACTGAGAATATTTTCATTTATAGTCATCAGTGATATGAGCCTATGTTTTTTGTTTGTTTGTTTTTGTTGTTATGCTTTTTTCTGGTTTTGGAATCAAGGAAATGCTGGTATCATAAAATGAGTTTAGAAGTATTACATTATCTTTAATTTTCTATAACAGCTTGAAAATAATTCCTATTAGTTCTTTCAATGATTGGTAAACTTCTGCAGTAAGGCCATCAGGTACTGGGCTTTTCTTTGATGAAAGACTTTTTTATTACTGATTCGATTTCCTTATTTATTATTGGTCTGTTTATATTTTCAATTATTCATGATTTAATCTTGGCAGGTTGTATGTACCCAGAAATTTCTTTATTTCTTCTGTTTTGTCAAATCTATTGGATCTATTGGTATATAACTGATCATTGTAGTCTCTTATGATCCGTTATATTTCTGTGGTATCAGTTGTAATGTCTCCTTTTTCATCTCTGATTTTACTTATTTAAGTCATCGCTCTTTACAAATGTGACTTTTTTACCCAAATAATTTTGCTGTCAAGCAAACATAGATTAGGGTAGTTAATTTAATAGCTTTTTGTTGTTGTTGTTGTTGTTTTGAGTTGGAGTCTCACTCTGTCGCCCAGACTAGAGCGCAGTGGCCGCTCCCAGCCACCGCAGCCTCGACCTGCTGGGCTCCGGTGATCCTTCTGCCTCAGCCTTCCAATAGCTGGAATTACAGGCACGCGATACCACACCCGGCTAATTTTTTGATTTATTGTAGAGATGAGGTCTCGCCAAGTTGCCCAGGTGGGTCTCGAACCCTCGGGCTCAGGCAATCCACTCACCTCAGCCTCCCAAGGCGCGGGATTACAGGCTGAGCCACCGAGCCCGGCTATGTCCTTTTTCAATAATATTTGAAGCAAATATAATTTCCCATTCTCTGGCTTACCTTGTCACCCTCTTAAAGGTGTCTTGTAATGAATAAAAATTACTCATTTTGACATAGCTTACTTTATCATCCTTTCCCCTTATGACTAGTGGGCTTTTTCCTACTTGAGAAGAAGATTCCCTTGGTCATTCTTTAACAATGAGCCCTTTTTCTCATTAGTTTAAAATCTAAATTTAACTTAATAATATTGAACTTGATGGCCACTATTCATTTCATCCCTATTTGCAAAACAGAATTGATGGGAGAGGAGATTAGGGGAAATGTATATCCTAAAAATATAGGGTGTTTGGCCAAAGGCAACCCACATTTAATCCACTGACTCAGAGTTCTCAGATTAAAGCTTAGATGTGTGTATTTTTTTAAAGCTTCCCTAGATGATTCAGTTATATCTTGATAAGGACTACAAAGAAAAACAAAACAAAACAAAAACTCAAGTGTTAGAACGTAATGGAAGGAGGGAGAGAATTTCAAGCAGGAGATAGGAAACAGACTCAGATGTAGTGGGATAATGATTAAGAAAAATGTACAAATAACTGAGTACCACATGTTCTCACCCATAAGTGGACCCTGAACATTTAGTATAACACTACAAGAAAGGGACTAGCAGTATCGTGATGCTGCCAGGGGAGGGAGGGCAGGGGTCACAATATCAATAAGGGTACTTGATCTCAAACCAGGCAAAGTGGGAACCAAAGGGGGGTCCAAACTTCACCTGTCCGATAACCATGTGTATACCTAATCCTGAATTGTACCTCACATCTTTAAAATAAAGCAAAGAATACATAAGGAAAAGAAAAATGTGTTTGGCTTGAATCTTCAAAGTCATTAGTAAACTAAGAACAAAGATAGGTATAGATTATGGGTTACAGGATATTGAGGATGAGGAGAAGGCAGTTACAGGCCAAAAAAATGTGTGTATATCAAATATTTAAGGAGAGTAGATGGTAATAAAAACAGTTTTGCAGAATTCAACAAGAGCAATGTCTGTTCTCCAATGTGAAGGTTTGCGCTACAAGAACATAAAATCCTTGAATCTTGGAGTTGAGGAGAACCTTAAAGATTACCTAGTTGAATTCCATCTGATAGTCAAATTTTCTTTACAGAGTCCTGTCCATATGTTCACTCTTAAATTCATCTTGGGGTGAGAGGCCTTCCACAGCCTTCTGGAGCAGCCTGCTGTGTCTTTGCATGGCTTTGAGCGAAAATGCTTCCCTAACATGAGCTCAGAAGTTTCCTCCTCAAATTTCACTGATTGTCATAGTTGAAACAGGAGAACAGGTGTCAGCTGTGTGGGACTGCTATCTTACTAATACATTCATTTAATGGCTTTCCAAAGGAAATGATAAAAAGGATCTGGCTAGATTTTTAAAAATTTTTTTGTTTATTTATTTATTTATTTATTTGAGTTGGAGTCTCATCTGCCACCCAGACTGGAATGCAGCCTCCACCTGCTGGGCTCCGGCAATCCTTCCGCTTTAGCCTTCCAGGTAGCTGGAACTACAGGCGCGCGCTACCACGCCCGGCTAATTTTTTTTTTTTGTTTACTGTAGAGATGAGGTCTCACCAAGTTGCCCAGGCAGGTCTCGAACCGGCAGGCTCAGGCAATCCACTTACCTCGGCCTCCCAAAGCGCGGGATTACAGGCTGAGCCACCAAGCCCGGCTTAGATTTTTTTTTTTAACTGACTCAAATTTAAGCAAATAGGATAGTTTAAGAAATAGTTGTTTTTCAAAGATGGATTTTTGAAGGTTGGTTCTTTGTATTAGGCATTGCAAGGCAAATATGTGACCTCCAATTTTAGTTATGTGGTATTTAGTATGGCGATCTCAGAAATTTGAGGGGGAGTCATATCATGGAGGAATGACTTTAAGTGAAAGCAACAGAACATCCAACTAAAAGTGACTCAACCCATGTGACCCATAATGTGCCACTTGACAAAAAACGTCTGAACCCTTGGTGTTTGGGCAGCTGGCTGTTGTCTGGGCACAAATTCACTGTTCCCCCAGCTTTCCCTTTCTGGCCACAAGATAGCGCAGCTGCTCTAAACATGCTATCCACAGAGGGCCACGTCCAAGGAGGCAGGAAGGAGACTGGAGCAAAAGGGCTTTCTCTTTTCTCTTAAATTCCCCTGAGCAGGAATTCGAATTGAGGCTCCCATCATGCTTCTGGGGCCAGGAATTAACCACAGGCCCATCGCTAGACTGACAAAAGAGAAATGAGAAAGCCATGATTTACTTCGACCCTGAAGCTGGGCACACCGTTGTCCACTCAAAATAGGGCTTTTATTTTATTTTCGTATTAATTTTTTAGGCAAGAAAGCAGTGGGAATAGCCATTGGGTAGGCTGCCAATAATGCCTGCCAGAGGCACTCAGGAGAAATTATACACTAAATCCACAGGGCCCTATATCGAAGAGAAGGACAATGCTTCTTCGGAAACTGTTTTTCTTCCTATGATAATTACTAATTCTCTGCAGTGACTTAGAAAAATTCTTGTACTAAATTTCTTGCCATTAAAGGCTTGATGAGTATAGATACTGACAGTAAAACTATTTTTAAAACTCACTCTACTTCTAACCCAAACTCCTTACTCTAGCTCTTATTTTACTACTATGAGCTGTACGAACCACCTCTAATTTGCACATTATAGAAGAGCCTTACATGGAAAAAAAGAAATCATTTTCAAATTAAACATTCCATCTAGAACTGTCAGTAGTTGACTCTCAGCAATGTCTTTTATTGCTACATGCTTTTAGCTGAGAGTAATCGTATCTGCAGTAACTCCCAGGATTAAAATTTTCCTCTTAAGGTTAATTTTATGAAGGTTTTTTTTTTTTTTTTAGTTTTGAAGAACAAAGCAATTATTCTTTCTTTTTGAAATTGCATATGAAGTCCAGAAATATTGACTACTTTAATTTAAAATGCTAATGTCAAGTGATGGGTATAAACATCTCCTGTATACTACCTTGCTTCTTTCAGTGTGCCTCTTGTTCTTGGCAGATCCTCATTTCTACTGGATTTCCGTTGCACATCAATTATCTTGGGCTGCAGCTGTTTACTGACAGCTGTTTTCACCACTGCCCACGTGCAGCCACCCTTCTGTGGAAATCCCTGCTTCCTCAGGGGGCCGCTTTGGCTGGGGCTTCACCCTTGACACAGAGCTTGTGACCTAAATCAATTCAAGTATTGCATTCCCCTGGACAAACTGATTGATGAGTAGAAGCCTCATTCAGAGCTGAGAAGATGATGCTTTTGCTGGGACTTCTGAGAGGAGAGATTCTTTCTCTGTCCTGCTAGAATTTGACCTGAGCCATCTTATATCTTGAGTGGGAATCAGTCTGAGGACAAGGGGGCAGAGCGGGGAGGGAGATGGGAGAGAGACAGAGACAGAGACAGCATGACTCTGGTGATGCATTTCAGCCTTAAAGCCAAGATAATGGCAAGCACTATTCCTGGACTTTTCAGTTACATAATCAAGGAGGTCCCTGTTTTGTTTAAGCCAGTGTTTGGATCAGATTTCCTCTCACTTGCTGCCAAGAGAGTTCTAACTTATACATAGCTTAAAAATCTCCTGTGACCAAGAAAATTCTCAGATATTGAATGTGTCATAACAATTAACATGGAAAATACTTAGACAGTAAATGCACTTATAACTAATTATTGTCCAGTATTTTTACTGTCTTCTCTTCAAGTAGAAATGTCCACTTGTCATATAATACAACATAGAAAAGTTTAGATTAGGATTCCTGATGTGATATATTTAATGTGCTGTAATCATTATTATGGCAATGTGTTCTGGGAACAGTTTCCTCAAGACTGAACATGTACGTTTTTTCCTTTTAAAATCCAAATTATTTCTTATTATCATGGAATAAAATAGCCTTGATGACATTTAGAAATATTGATAAATGACATGCCTATAATTAAAAACATGGTGATTTTATAGAGTGATGCCTGAATTTCTCTGGCTATTTCTTTTGCTCGAATGTACTGCTGTGGTTTGAATGTGCCTCTCAAAAATCTTGTGTTGGAGACTTAATCCCAATGCAACAGTTTTACAAGGTGGGGCCTAATGAGGGGTGATTTGACCGTGAGGTCTCTGCCCTCAAAAATGGATTAATACCATTATTGTGGGAGTGGGTTCATTATTACGAGAGTGGGTTTGCCATAAAAGGAAAAGTTTGGTTCCCTTCTCTTGTGGTCTCTTTCTCTCTCTCTACTCCTTCACTCTCTCACCCTCTTGCCTTCTGCCATGGGATGACATAGCAAGAAGGCCCTTGCAAGATGCTGGCACCGTGATATTGGACTTCTTAGCCTTCAGAACTGTGAGAAATAAATGTATTTTCTTTACAAGTGACCTAGTGTCTGGTATTCTGTTATAGCAGCACAAAACAGACTAAGACAAGCACTCTCCCGGGAAAGAGACACAACAGGCTGACCTGGCTGTGTGACCACAATCTCTGTGCTTGGCTGAGGGTCATTTGTGCCTGGAGATGGAGCACACTGTGAAGAAATCATCCACTTCAGAAAAGCCTTGTTCCTAAGGCATGCCTCTAGCCTTCCCCATGGTGACCTTTGCTGCTCTCCACCCCAGGTGTCCACAAGGAATGAGAAGCCTTTTGTGATTGGCAGTGATGATATCATTGCAAGACAGGTGGTCAACCAGTTTACACACCTGTGTATCCCTAGAAACAAGCCCAGTTTATGTTCACGCACAATTGAAACTTTAAGGCAAACTGTGCCACTTTATGGTGGTCAAGGGCAAATTGATGATGCTAAAGAAAGGTTATCTTCATAGGTGGGCATCTCTGTTTTATATCACACAGCTGTGTAGGTAATAGTACACCAGGGAAACAGAATTTTGCTCATTTTTTTTAGATTAGAAAATACAGTTTATTTAGAAAGTAAATTAGAGAAAGAGAGAGAGAAAGAGGAGATTTACCTCCCCAAGATAGGGGAGGGGGCCAAAGCTCAAGAAAACATGGTCTGGCCATAGCTGAAAGAGCAAATGGCCACACCATAGCTTAGCAAGACAATGGCCTATTTTTTTAAAGCAGGATTTATTAAGAGGACAGAAAAGCTCCCACAGTGGGAGGGGACCCGACGGGGTTGCCCAATTTTGCTTATTTTTAATATACAATTTGTTTGCATGGCTCAAAATTCAAAAGAGTACAAATAAGTATTTGTGAAAACTTTCCTTCCCTCTTCTGTTCTCCAGATGTCCTACTCCCCCACACCCAGAGATCATTTATTTTGTGCTTTTGATGTATCCTCCCAGAGTGATTTTTATGCATATTTGAGCAGATACATGTGAATATTATCTTCCCCGTTTTACCTCCACAATGGCGTATGTATTACTCTGCATCTTGCTCTTTTCACTGAGGATATGTTGAATCTACTTTCATTTTGGTTCATAAAGACCTTCCTCATTCTTCTTGGTAGCCTTCCAGTATTCTATAATTTCATGACACCATGCTTTTACTAATATCCTATTGGTGGACATTTTGGTTTCTTCCAATCTTTCACTCTTACAAACAATGCTACCATGACAACCTTGTACATACAGCAACCTGAACTCTGTGAGTGTATTTTTGAAATACATTTCTAGAGGTGAAGTTTTGGGGCCAAGGATATATGTGTTTGTAATCCAACCCTTACTTTTTTAGGTTTTATTATACTTGAAGAAATAATTCATGCCATGGTTAAAAAAAAAAATCCAAGCAAAATAAAAGTGTGTGTGTGTGTGTGTGTGTGTGTGTGTGTGTGTGTGTGTGAAAAGTAAGTCCTCCTACCCCTCAGAGTCCAGGTTCCCTCCCAGAGGTAACCACTGCTTGTGTGTATACGTCTAGAGATATGCATATATGAACATATATATCTGAAAAAGTACATGACTTCATTTGTCTTTGCTTAAAAGAAATATACTGTATACACTATTCTGCATCCTGAGTTTTTAACTTAAGAATGTTGTAGAGTTTATTGTGTATTGGTAAGTCCAGATCAACCTCACACTTTTTTTTTTTTTTGAGCTGGAGTCTCACTCTGTTGCCCAGGCTGGAGTGCAGTGGTACACTCATGGCCACCCCAGTATCGACCTGCTGGGCTCCAGCGATCCTTTCGCCTCAACCTTCCTAGCAGCTGGAATTACAGGCGCACGCTATCACACCCGATTATTTTTTGATTTTTTGTAGAGACGAGGTCTCGCCAAGTTGCCCGGGCTAGTCTCGAACCCCTGAGCTGAGGCAATCTCTTGCCTCGGCCTCCCAAAGTGCTGGGATTACAGGCTGAGCCACCAAGCCCAGACAACCTTAAACATTTTAAAGATTTATTTATATTTACTTTTCTAGGTACTAGAAAAAAATTGGGGGGCACATTTTTAAATTGTGACTTGATCTTCTTTACTTGTAGGGACTCTTGATAGATTAGGAAATTTGCCCTCATCTGTGATATGAATTAACAAATTTGGGAAACTTTATGTTTATGGAAACATCAAATAAGAACAGTATCCCCTCCAGGACAAATACATAATCCTTTCTCAACCATTGGGAGAATGCTGCACATACAAAGTTTCACTTTAAAAGAACTAAACTTTCAAAATGAGGTTTTGGCTTAGAAAACTCATGCTTTGCCCAAAAAAAAAAAAAAAAAAAAAAGGTGTATATTGTTCTGAAACAAAAAGAAAATGCATTGTTCTGTGCAATTGACTGTATATTTTTGAATAACCCTCTAAGGAGTAAAAGCTACTATTTTATGATATGTAATACAGCCAATGTGGTTCTCCCTGATTAAAACATCTAAATATCTCCCAGTTCTCTGCAATCACATGGAAAGATGAAAAGCCATCTCTCTGTGCTTCCTGCCATAACTTTCCAAGATTATTATATCACATTAAAACAAAGAGACTGGAAGGCCAAGGCAGGAAGATTACTTGAGGTCAGGAGTTCAAGACCAGCCTGGGCAATATAGTGAGGCCCCATCTCTACCAAAAAAGAAAAAAAGAAAAGAAAGAAAGAAAAAAATCTTAAAAAACTAAAATAAAGAATAAGTTTACAGTTTGGGTGATCTAGCTTCAAAATGCATACATGATGTTCAACAAAGATATATCTATATCTCAGGATGTAAAGGAGAATAATTGAGGCTTAAAAAATAAAAATTATCTTATTTACGCATGACATGGAGAAATAAGATATGTAATTTGGCCTCCAATACAGCAGAAGACAGCTTGTCAACTAAAAATGGGGCATAGAAAACATTACTTGGTTTACTTGAATAAACAAATTTATAGAATGCTTGAGAGAGATACTGAGAGGAGCCGAAGTAGAGAGAGAAGTGACTCAATACTCCTTCTTACATGTGAAATAATGAACGTGAAGGTATAATTAAGTCATCCATTATGACCTTGAACCAGCTAAGCTGTGGTCACTGGCTTTGATTTTAACTTGCATATTCTCAATTTTAAACATTTCATATACTCTCTCATTATATATGGCTTACTTCATGCATGGATAATTGATAGACGGAATGCATATTTGTAGGCTTTTTTTCCTTTCTCTTGATACCTTGGCCAATCTCTACACTTAGTGCCTATGAATAGATCTTCCTAATTATTAATGATAAGCAATAATTAGAATGAAAAAATCTACATACTAAATTCAGGTATTTGAATTTACTCTGGCTTAACTAATCCTTTTGTGTAAGTGGTTCCTTGAACAAGTAGGACTTGTGCTTTGTGATCATAGAAGCAACTTTATTTTTATCTCCTACTTTCCCTATAAAGCTGAACAGTGGAGAAAGCCTTCCCCCTAGATGAAAACTCAAGCACCTCCATCACGTTGCTGCTGACTCTCAGGTAATAAAAATTCTTATAATCCCTTTCAGGAATACAGTCTTAACCTAGTGATCAACCTTCTCCCTTCAGCCTATTGCCTGTGACCCAGGTAAGGTGGGAGGGTCAGCTGCTTCTCTTTTTTTCACTGTCACCTTCCCTTCCCTTCCCCAAACCCCCTCTCAACTGTCTATAAGGAGCTCTGCCAGGAGCCAGGACAGAAGGGGCATGGTAGGAAGGAGAGAGAGTTGGTGAGGTGGGGGGTGGGAGGTGAGAGGAGTGGGGGAGGACAAGAAAGCACTTATTCAGCTGGTGCTAGATGACTTCCCACCTGCTGGGCTAAAGAGACAGCTCCACACAGGCATGACCCCTGATTTGCAACAAGTTTCCAATGTAATTCAATGTGAAAGAAATGTTATTTTCTTCTCCTTTTCTTTTTTTTTTTTTTAAAGGAGGTGGGCATCTCACTATGTTGCTCAGGCTGGCTTCAAATTCCTGGTCTCAAGGGATCCTCAGCCTCTAGAATAGCTAGGACTACAGGCATGCACCACCACATCCAACTTAGGCATTCTTTTCTTTTATTTTCTTCTTTTTTTTTTTTTAAGTTGGAGTCTCACTCTGTTGCCCAGGCTGGAGTGCAGTGGCACACTCATGGCCACCCCAGCGTCAACCTGCTGGGCTCCAGCGATCTTTCCGCCTCAGCCTTCCAAGTAGCCGGAACTACAGGCATGGGCTACTACACCTGGCTAATTTTTTAGTTTATTGTAGAGATGAGGTCTCACCAAGTTGCCCGGGCTTGCCCGGGCTAGTCTCAAACCCGCAGGCTCAGGCAATCCACTTGCCTCGGGCTCCCAAAATGCTGGGATTACAGGCTGAACCACCGAGCCCGGCCAGATGTTATTTTCAATAATGGCATTGGGCTAACTGCCATCAATATAGAAAAAATAAAATAAACCTTGACCCCCTATGCACCAACATTCATTTGAAATGGATCATAGAACTAAATGTGAATGTGGGAGAATATTTTCATGAGCTTGAGGTAAGCAATGATTTCTTAAACAGGGTGTACAATTTGTCAAATATAAAATAGAATATTGATAAGTTGGACTTGATTAAAATTAAGAACTTCCTTTCATCAAAAGACATCATTTGAGCAAAAAGGCAGGACTTAAACTGGTAGAAGACATTTGTATGTACATCTCTGACAAAGTACTCCTATCCAGAATATATTAAAAACTCCTTCCTGTCAGTGAGAAAGGCAGACAATACAATAAAAATTGGGCAAAGACTTGAATGGGTCCCTCACAAAAAAATAAGCACATGAAAAGACTCAAACATCAGCCATCAGGGAAATATAAATGAAAACACCAGTGAGGTGCTACTCCTAGTGTAGCTAAAATTTAAAAGGCTAGGAATACCAAGGGAAGACAAAGATGTGGAGCATGCATTCCCGGTTTAAACTGGTATAGCCACTTTGGAAAATTTTTTAATAGTCCCAAAGCTAAATGTACATTTAACTCCTTTGTATATTCCCAAGAGAAATGAATGCTTACATTCACCAAAAAAAACTCGCACAAGAATGTTCACTGCAGCTTTAGTCATAATACTCAAAAACTGGAAGCAACTCAAATATTTGTGGATAAATAAATCGTGGTATATTCATATCATGAAATACTATATAATATTGAAAAAGAAATGAACTACTGCTGTGCACAACAATGTAGATGATTTTCACAGGCACAATGTAAAGTGAAAGAACTTAGACATAAGATTACTTACTATGTGTTTCATTTCTAGGGCATTCAACCATAGGCAAAACTAATTTATAATGGATAAGAGAGATCAAAACAGTCATTACCTTTTGACTGGGAGGGGGCAGGAAGGAGCCTTCTTTGATGTGGATAACGTTTCATCTCTGTATCAGAGTGGTAGTTCCATGGGTGTGGTAACTCTAAAAAAATTCATCAGGTTATGCATCTAAGACTTTATTGTTTATAAGTCTATCTCAAAGCAAAAAATGTTAATGATGGCTTATTTTTCATATTCAGTTGCTTTGTCATTTTTTCCGCCTGGAGCCCTTTTATCTTTGCTTTGAGTGCTTGTTTTATGGAGATTATTTTTACCTTAGCTCCCAGAGCTCATGGAGGTTTATAGTGGTTTATTCATGTTTTTATTTTCATGGTTTTAGTTACTGCAGTTTGAAAATAGTACAATACAATAAGATTCTGAGAGAAACCACATTTGTATAACTTTGATTACAGTATATTGTTATAATGCCTTATTTATTTATTTATTTATTTATTTATTTATTGAGTTGGAGTCTCACTGTGTCACCCAGACTGGAGTGCAGTGGCACACTCACACCCACTCTAGCTTCAACCTGCTGGGCTTCATCAATTTTTCCGCCTCAGCCTTCCAAGTAGCTGGAACTACAGACATGCACTACCAAACCTGGTTAATTTTTTTAAAAAATGTATTTTAGAGATGAGGTCTCGCCAAGTTGCCTGGGCTGGTGTCGAACCCGCGGGCTCAGGCGATCTACTTGTCTCAGCCCCCCAAAGTGCTGGGATTACAGGCTGCGCCACCAAGCCCGGCCTGTCCTATTTTATTATTAGTTATTGTTGTTAATCTCTTACTGCACCTAATTTATACGTTAAGCTTTATCATAGGTGTATATATTTAGGAAAAAAAGATACATGTAGGATTCAGTACCATCCATGGTTTCAGGCATTCACTGGTAGTCTTGGCATCCCCGTGGATAAGGAGACTACTGTTATTTGGTCATGATCTTTACCAGTTTTGTGGAACATTTTTTCAGTGTGTTCTTTACCTGCCAGTTGTTTTCTCAGCTGATGTCTTCCCTTTTTTTTCCTTGTATTCCTAAAGATCTGTGCTGTTTCCCTTTTGAGTATTTCTCACCTTTGAATGAGGGCCTCTTTTTCGCGGGGTTGACACACTTGTGTATTTCCAATGGACACCATCCAAACTGTATTCTCTCCAGGGGGCGCCATTCACACAGAATACAATATGAATATTATCTCCCAGAGACCATGTTGCCTAGAAAAAAACTATTTGCTGAAATACTAGGGAAAGCAGCAGAGCGGTGTGACGGACCCTCTGCCTGGGCCTCTTGATCTTTGTGTGAGCTGGTCCAGCCTTTCCTTCTCTTCAGAGAAAAAGGTTAGGAACTGTGGAGGTGGGGGAAAGGTACTGCTTATTACTGACAGCGGTTCCTCCACCCTGTGTCACCATGCCAAGATGGTGGGTCTGCAAGATTCTTTCCTCACCCCACTTCCCTTGCCCCTCTGTGGTCTCAAACAGGGTCTAAGGGAGCCTCGGCAGCTGGCCTGTGCAAAGGCTTTTCTAAGCAAGGTATTGTATGTTTGCACCTCAGAGTATCCACTTGTGGGTTAGCAGACTGATTTCTGCCAGCCCTGCCTGCAATATTCAGTCTCCGGCTATCTGTCTGAATCCCCTTCTTACCCTAATTAGGTTATCATCACAGAAGACAGCCTTCTTTCATATATATTAAGGTTCTGAGTAAAAACAGCTTAGTCATTTCGTCAAGATCTCCTTGTTGTTTTCAGGTGATTTAAAATACTTTGCTCTCACAAACAATGCTGCAATTGTTCATAACTCAGTTTCTGTATAGACAAGTGTTTCTGCAGAATAAATATCTAGAATTGGAATACTGGTAAAAAAAAGGTATCTGCATTTACAAATTACATAGATATTACTAAAATGCCCTTCTCAAAGTTGTACCAATTTATACTCCCACTGATAAGCGTGCCACTTTCTCCAGACCCTTGCCAACACCATAATTTATATATACGTGGGTCTGTGCCATTCTAAGAGGTAAAATCCAGAGTCCTGGTATATTTTTAAATAACATTTGTTTTCTTTTCATATGTTTAAGATTCATTTGTAGCCGGGCTCGGTGGCTCAGCCTGTAATCCCACGCCTTTGGGAGGCTGAGGTGAGTGGATTGCCTGAGCCTGCGGGTTTGAGACCCGCCTGGGCAACTTGGTGAGACCTCATCTCTACAATAAATAAAAAAATCAGCCGGGCATGGTAGCGTGTGCCTGTAATTCCGGCTACTCGGGAGGCTAAGGTGGAAGGATCGCCGGAGCCCAGTAGGTTGAGGCTGCGGTGACCAGGAGCGGCCACTGCACTCCAGTCTGGGCGACAGAGCGAGACTCCAACTCAAAAAAAAAAAAAAAAAAAAAGATTCATTTGTCTTAGTGTTTCCTTTGTATTTCCTTTCTTTAAACTGTCCATATTGTTGGCCCATTTTCCTGTTGGATATTATCGGTTTTTGGCTTATTGATTTGCAGAAATAGGAAATCAGCCTTTTGTGATAAAAGTTACAAATATTTTTTCCAGTTTGTCATCTGTCTTTTGATTTTGCTTGTCATAGTTATTGCTCTGCTGACTTTTTCTTTTCTTTCTTTCTTTTTTTTCCTTGAGCTGGAGTCTC
>CAUYQG010003397.1:0-18244 GCA_963574415.1 Tarsius wallacei
TGAGTTGGCGTCTCACTCCGTCGCCCAGACTGGAGTGCAGTGGCCGCTTCCGGCCACCGCAGCCTCGACTTGCTGGGCTCCGGCGATCCTTCCACCTCAGCCTTCCAAGTAGCTGGAACTACAGGCACGCGCTACCACGCCTGGCTGATTTTTTGATTTATTGTAGAGATGAGGTTTCGCCTGCCCAGGCGGGTCTCGAACCCGCGGGCTCAGGCAATCCACTCACCTCAGCCTCCCAAGGCACGGGATTACAGGCTGAGCCACTGAGCCCGGCTACCTTTTCATTCAGTTCATCCAGAAGACTGTTGAAAAATGTGTCTTCTTTACACATTCCTACCCCATTAAGAATAGCCATTGTGCCTTCCTACTGTTACTACATGTAATAAACACTGCTCTTCTTTAGACTAGCCTTTATGATTATTCAAAATCTTGTTTCACTCCACCCTCCCCAACTTATCCCCCTCCTTCCCAACATACTCTTCCTTGTACCTATCAGGCATTCTCTTAAGACATCCACTGAACTTCCTCATTCTTGTTTATTGTGGCTTCCATCCTTTGTGATTTTTCCCTGGAAGCAGCATGGTGTAATCGAAAGAACATGAATTTTGGTGTTAAACACATCTTATCATTTATTTGTAATCATAGCTGACTAACTTCTCTGGGTCTTAATTTCTTCATCTTTAAAATAGAGCTTAGTATTAATTTTTAAGATTGTTGTATTGTCTTTTCATTCTGTTTTTACTTGTTTAACTCTCCCATTTAAACTCCTTAAGGGAAGGGACTGGTTTTTAAGCAATATTAATAATGGTAACAACTTCTGTTAATTGATCATTTGTGGACTAGGCTCTATACTAAGTGTGTTACATGTATTACCATTTTTAATCTTCTCCAACACACCCTGGGGGAGGTACTATTATTATCTGCAATTTACAGATGAGGAAACTGAAGCTCAGAAGAGTAGCTTGTTCACAGTTACATTGCTCATTATGGGTGGCAAAAAGAAAATTCAGAGCAACCTTTCTGACTACAGATGCTACCCAATTGACAGTAGCATTACCCAGACTATGTTGGGCACATAATATATCTTAACAAATACTTTTTTATTCTGACTGCCTAAAGTGATTGTTTAATCTAGGAACTAGCAGTCTATACTGAGGGGGACCCAAAAAACCCCCGAAAGTTTATTTACTTAAAAAAGTGTATTTATTACATGTTTAAACTTCAGTCACCTTCAAAGTACTCTCCATTGCAGTACATCTACCAAGACACTTTTTCCACTGCTCAAAACAGTTTTTGGACTTCAATTTTGATACCTTTTAGTGCTTCTGCCATTTTTCATTTCACTTTCATATCAATAAAACATTTCCCTTTGAATACTTTTTTCATCAAGGGGAACAAAAAAAAATTTTGCTTGGGGTAAGATTGGGTAAGTATGGAGAGTGGGGCACAGGATCTTGCCATTTTTTGGTCAAAAACTGAACACTCATTGCAGTATGGGCTGATGCACTCATAAATCACTCATCATGAAATGGGCAAATGTGTTGAAAGAATCTCCAAAAAAAATTCATTGAAACCAAACACAGCCTCTCACAACAACACTAACTGGTAAACTGATGCCAGTGGGTTCCTAGAACACTTACTGAGCGGGAAAAGCCTGTCTCTAAGGGACCCACCCTCCAAAGGATAATTCTGGGTTTTTTTTTTTTTTTTGGTCCTCCTTGTATATCTGGAAAACTATGCTAAATATATCTCAGAAAACAGTAAGGAGATCTAAGAATTTGACTCAGTCCTTGTGTTTAACTCTGATTTCTACATTATTATGTGTGTCATACAGTTTAAAGCTGATGGAACAGGATACTTGCAACCTTGAAGAGGAAGAGCGAAAAGCAAATACCAAAGTCAAAGAAATCAATGTTCAAAAAGCAAAACTTGTTACCGAATTAACAAACTTAATAAAGGTGAGATATTTTCTTAATTTTAGTCATTTTTCAATACAGCAGGTACATAAGACAAAATGGTAAAATTTTTAGAAGGCCTTATTGGAGGGAAAATTTTGATTAAGATTTTTGACGTTTTAGTTATATGAGCAAGAGGTTTTTATCATGAGTTTCAGCTTACTCAGTTGCTTGGCATTTTCTTTATAAATAAGAACTATTTGAGAGAGGTGTCTAACTAGAAAATTTTCATGGTTTATAATTTTGCTTTAAAAATAAACTACTATTTTTCTTAGTTCTAAAACATCGGTAACATAAAAACTAAACTCTTAGGGGTTTTTGTTCCTAGATTTGTACTTCTTTGCATATACAAAAAGTAGATTTAATTCTTCAAAATACTACAGCGATCTCCGAGAAGAACAAGTTACAGTCAGATCTTATGGCTGCATCTTCGCAACTACGTACCACAGAAGTAAGATTTTTACTTTTACTTTTTATTTTGGGGTTCCAACCTCAGAACAGTTTGAAAATATATATCATGTATCATCACTTGCAGTGTGTAGTTTGTTGTTACATGCAATTTAATTTACAAATTTAATGCATCGTGCTGATGAGGAAGTAATACTCGAAATACTCAAGAGTGGCTGTATAACTTTGGTGTTTTAATCTTTTGTTAATAACTGACTGTGAAATGATAAATACAGAAATAGCAGGTGGAAGGGAAGAAATGTGATACACCACTTTGATTTAATAGTCAAAGAAGGACTGGCAGCAAGTGGCATATTTTTTGACTCTCCAAAATCCTTTCCCAGAGATAGAAGAGCAGCTAGGATAATATAACAACAACAAATCTATGGACAGCATATTCAACAAAACTAAGTTTCAAGGTATCCATCCCTACTGGTGTACTGCAATACTATTCTGACACTGTCCAAAGTCAGTGTCAGACTATACAACTTAGGACACAGTTCCCAACAAGACCATCCTTACTTCAGACACAATCTGCAAGTTCAGGGGTCTCCAGCTGTCTTCACTTCTGATCAACTGACTATAAATTCAGGGGTACTTATAATCCCCGCAGGTTCAAAAATTGGTAAAACAACTCAGAATTCAGGAAAACACTATATACATCACAATGCATAAAAATTACAAATAGAAATCAGTACTAGCCAAATGAAGAAACATGTAGGGCAAGGTCTAGGGGGGTCCTGAACACAGTTTCTGTACTCTTTTCCTGTGGAGTCATGTACTCTTTTCCTGTGGAGTCAGGATATGTCACTCTCCTAACACATCAGTATGTTCACCACCAGAAAGCCTCACCACCTTCAGATCTCAGGTTTCTTATTGGGGTTTCATTACATAGGCATGGTTGATTGAGTCATTGACCATGTTGATGAACTCAATCTTCAGCCCCCTTCCCTGGAGTTTGGAACCTTGGGCTGATATCCTGTGACTCAAAGACCCAACCCTCTAATCAATGCCAGTTGGTCTTTCTGCCATTTTCTACCCATGTCCTGAGTCATATACTTAGCATGAACTCAGGAGTGATCCAAGGGGTTCTTGAATAATGATGTCTGTCTTGCCACTCAATTCCAAGGACTTTCAAGGAACCAGCAACAAAACCCAGTCAATTTTATTATACAATACCTTTGAAGTCCAAAATACAAATGGGTGAGGTAAATCAGCAGCATCAAAACTGGCATAGTATCAGCAAGGGAAGGCTCAGGGAACCAAAAAATCAAGTTGCTAACAGGTACTCATCTCTAAAGGGAGGCAGCCCTATTAATTGTTGACTTTCAGATCAATTTGAGAGCAGCTGAAATGGGAGGCAACTTTATAGACTCCAGAAAGGTTGAGTAGTGCTGAGGTGATCTAGCCCTATGAACTGTCAAACTAACTGAAACTGCTGCTGAGTAGAACTAGAGTTACATGGTGGTTAAAGGTGATAGTTAAGTTTATATCATATGGTTGTAAGTCTGACAGTGTAACTAAGGCACAACTCTCTGAAAATGGAAGAAGGGAAACAATATAAGTAAAATAGAATATATTTACCGATTGTCCTATAAGTATTATCAGGAAACAAAAGAACGTTACTTCAGATTAGATGCTTTGACAGAGGAAAATGAGGGAGAATTTCAATATTATTTATAGTGGGATCCATTAGATAATACCCCCCAAGAAGCTGTTAAGGATATAAGAATATTATATAAGTATTTGTATAAAGATAACCTTTAGAATAAAAATAGAAGCCTTTCTAAATGCCAAAAAGATATACAAAGACAAGAGGCTGAGCAGGGCAATGAAACAGCACATAGCTAAAGATTAGATTTTTTTAAATTTACAAATATATGAGACATAATAAAACAGTGGCAGAACTGAGGCCAAACATCAATCATATTATTAAATGTAAATGGATATAATTAATCTATTTTTTAAAAATTTTAGAAGTAGATTCCAACACTGTAGAATATGAGAGGTACATCTAAAAGAAAGATTCAGAAAGGTTTTAGAATAAATGGATACCAGGGGTCTTTTTGGGTGATGGAAATGTAAAAGGTATACAAATTATACCTCCCGAAAGCTGTTTAAAAAAATGAATGGCCAAAGGCATACCAGGCAGATATCTCTCCTGAATATGTCTTATCTCTCCTGCTGTGCATGGGATGATATTAATATATAATACTAAGTGAAGAAAAGATAGGAGAGAAAAGTGAGGGTAGTATGTTACCCCTTTTTAAGAAAGGGTAAGGGGAAATGATTGCTGTGTCTATATATTTGCTTATTTAAAAATTACAATGGTAAACTAGAATTTTTTTTTTTTTTGAGTTGGAGTCTCACTCTGTCACCCAGTCTGGAGTTCAGTGGCACGCTCACAGCCACCCCAACGTCAACCTGCTGGGCTCCGGCAGTCCTTGCACCTCAGCCTTCCAAGTAGCTGGAACTACAGGCATGCGCTTCCACACTTGGCTGATTTTTTTATTTATTGTAGAGACGAGGTCTCACCATGGTGCCCAGGCTGGTCTTGAACCTGCAGGCTCAGGCAATCCTCTCACCTCAGCCTCCCGAACTGCTGGGATTACAGGCTTGAGCCACCACACCCGGTCTAAAATCTTTTTTTTTTTTTTTTCAGTTTTTCATGGGAGTGGGAGAAGACAAGGTTAAAAGTTACATACATCTAAACAGATTTATTTTTTTCTACTTTGGAACCATCTGCCAACAAAACACAATTAAATTTTTTTAAAAGATAAACTTAGCAAAAGCAAAGTGAAACAAATGTGTCTAACTTCATTTTGAGTTAGCAGTATAGCCTCACAGAGAAAAATTATTCCAGGTGACTTGAAAGCACAGTAATTTAATTCTAAAGGCAAAAAGAATTGCCAGAAAATCTTCAAATGATTACTGTTTTCAGTAATCATAGTGCTAATAATAGTAGTTGCCATGTTATTCTGAAAATATAAGATAAATCAAATAAGTAATTATGTTAATATGATTGGGTTTTTAGCATAAAAGAGATTAGTTGTAAAACAAAAAAGATAAGTAACAAAAATCTTAACATTTTAAATTTGAATTATAAATATCAGGATGAACCCATAATGTATTTTCTCTTTAAACAAAACATTTTCTAGCTCTGTCTACTGAAAAGACCTAGATCGTGGCATCCAAATACTCTTTTCTACGATAATGGCCCATTGGAGAAATGGCTGGTTTCATGTCCAGGGAAAGAAATGTTTATATTAGATTTAAACATCTCCTGGGCTGGGCACAGTGGCTCACACCTCCCAGCACTTTTGGAGGCTGAAGTGGGAGAATTGCTTGAGCCCAGGAGTTCGAGACCAGCCTAGGCAACAAGAGAATTTTGCATTTATCCTGCCCTTCCTATGTGAACTGTTATTTAGAATAAACAAATAAATGATAAGAGGAAGTTTCTCTTTACGGAAGTAATTTAGCTATTCAACAAAGAAGTAATTATAGTATCACCACTTTGCAGGTACTAATGAATTAGTGTATCACATTAGCTGCTAACATCACAAAAGACAGTCAGATAGTTATGTGTGTCCTGATGAAAAGGCACACTACCATCTATGGGATAATCTTGTGGAAAAAAATCAAATTTCAGTTCAAATATTTAGAACAGAGTTTCTCAACCTCAGCATTATTGACATTTTGGAGTGGATAATTGTTTTTGTGGGTAGCTGTTTTCTGTGCATTTATAGACTATTTAGTAGCATCCTTGGTCTCTACCTGCTAGATGCCAGTAACACCCCTCAGTTGCACTAACCAAAAATGCCTCCAGACATTGTCAAATTACCCTGAGGAGCAAGATTGCCCATTGTTGAAAACCAGTGCTCTAAAACTACCAGTTTATAGCAAATACAGGAAAGCAAGTAGTATATTTCAGGAATACAGTCTGCAAAATCTAGAATGTAAAAACTCTCTGTAGAACAGATAATTGATCTCAGCACTGCTATTAGAAATATAATGCAAGTGATATGTGTAATTAAAAACTTCATAGTGGTCAAATTTTAAAAAATAAAAAGAAATAGCGAAAGTAATTATAATAACATTTAATTGAATATATCCAAAATATTATCGTTTTAACTTGAAATCAATATTGAAAAACTATGAGCTACTTTATATACTTTTTACACTAATCTCCAAAATATTTTACACTTAAGATACAAATCAGATGCTAAATTTTCATCAGAAATACTTGATCTGTATTTCGATTTTACAAAACTGATAGTTAAAAAAGTAGGTTCACACACTCAAATTGTTCCAAACATTTTTTCAATAACTGGAGTGAGCATCACTTTTTAATTTAAATTAATTTAAATTCAGATTTAAAATTCAGTTTATCATTCATACTAGCCACATTTTAAGTGCTTTATGGTCACATGTGACTAGTGCCTGTTTTAGTGGACAGTGAAGTTTTTAAAATAAACGTCAAGGAAAAATAGAAGAGGGGAAGCCTATAAATTAAAAGGGACTTAGGAAACATGTTAACCAAATAAAATGTGTAGAATTTATTTTGATTCTGATTTGAACAAAGCAACTCTAAAAAATGTTAGAAAAATGGGAAGAGTTGAATACTGACTTAGTATTTGGTAATACTATAATTTATTGAAAATATTTTTAAAATTGAGAACAATTATAGTTTTGAAGTTTTTTAGGTCTTTATTTTGTAGAGATATATTGCTGTAATATTTATGAAGGAAGTGGTAGGCCACCTGGGATTGCCTCAAAATAATCCAGAGAGGGGACCTCGTAAGGAGAGAGTATAGATGAAACTATTGTTAATGAGTTGAGAATTGTTGAAGCTTGGGTGATTGGTATGTGAAAGTTTATTATATTGTTCTCTCTGCTTTAGTATTTGTTTGAAATTTTCCATAATAAAAAGTAAAGCTTCCATTTCATGATGAAATAACAGGGACCATATTTACCTTCTCACTTGAAACCACTAAAAGATGTGACAAAATATATGAAGTTGTGGTTTTCCCACATTGGACAACAGACAGCACAGGACAGTGATCCCTGAAAGAAGGGAAGAAAGCGAGGTGAGCCCTATGATTGCTTCATCTTACTGCTTGAAGAGAGTTTCCAGACTACAGAGCAGGGAAAGGGAACTTAATATGAGACAGAGAATAGCGCTACACATCCTAAGCATTAAAAGATACTAAGAGACTATGATGAAAAACATTATGCCAATAAATTTGACAACTTTGATGAAATAGACAAATTTCTTAAATTACAAAACTGCCAAAGAGCACACAAGAAAAAACAGATGAATAAAATAGCCTTATATTAACTTTATTTTTTTATAGTATATTTATTTATTTTTGAGTAGGAATCACGCTCACAGCCACCACAGCCTTGACCCACTGGGCTCAGGCAATCCTTCCAACTCTGCCTTCCAAGTAGCTGGAACCACAGGCATGCAGCACCACACCTGGCTAATTTTTTGATTTCTTGTAGAGACAAGGTCTTGCCGTGTTTTCAGGCTGGTCTTGAACCCCTGGGCTCAGGCAGTCCTCTTGCCTCCACCTCCCAAAGTGCTGGGATTACAACTTTCCCACAGAGAAAACTCCAGTCCCAGAGTGAATTATATCAAGCATATAAGGAAACAATACCAATTTTATCTAAAGTCTTCCAGAAGGTGTATAGGAGGGACTACTCCTTGAAGGATTGTACAAGGCCAACATTATCCAATATCAAAACTGGATAAAAACAAGGAAACTGCAGACCATTATCTCTCATGAACATAGATGCAAAAATTCTTAATAAAATGTTAGCAGATCAAATTTAACAATATATAAAAAAGGATAATACATCTTAACCATGTAAGTTTTATCTCAGGTATAAAAGGATGGCTTCCTATTTGGAAATTCATCAGTGTAATTTACCATATTAACAGACTAAAACAAAACCTAGGTGATCATCTCAGTATATGCAGAAAAAAATTTTTGAAAAAATCCAGTATCCTTTCATGATAAAAACTTTCTGCAACTAGGAGTTAAAAAAGACTTCATCAACCCAATAAAGGGAATCTACATAAAACCAACAGGTCATATCTTACTCAGTGGTAAAAGACTGCATGACTGGGGACAAGGAGAATGCCAACTTACCACTTCTGCATTTTACTAGAGGCTCTAGCCAGTGCAGTAAGGCAAGAAAAAGAAACAAAAGGTATGCAGACTGAAAAAGAAGAAACCTATCTATTTCAGACAAGCATGATCACCCTGTGGAAAAACTTAAGGAATCTACAAAAATGCTGCTATAGAACCATCAGTGAAAATTTAGCAAGATTGCAGAATATAAGTTCAGTATAGAGAAATCAGTTATAACTCCATCTGTTATTAGCAATGAACCACTGGAAATTAAAAGTTTTAAAATAATATTGTTTATAATAGCATCAAAAATGAAATACTAGGCTGGGCATGGTGACTCACACCTGTAATTCCAGCACTTTGGGAGGCCAGGATGAGAGGATTGCTTGAACCTAGGCGTTTGAGACCA
The DNA here is from genome assembly GCA_963574415.1 of Tarsius wallacei. NCBI lineage: Eukaryota > Metazoa > Chordata > Mammalia > Primates > Tarsiidae > Tarsius > Tarsius wallacei. The sequence goes on from CAUYQG010003397.1 coordinate 8,949, forward strand.
GCCTAGACAGCATAGTGAAACCTCATCTCTACAAAAATAAAATTAGCCAGGCATAGTGGCACATGCCTGTAGTCCCAGTTACTCGAGGGGCTGAGGCAGAAGAATTTCCTGAGCCCAGGAGGTCATGGCTGTGGTGAACTATGATTGTGCCACTGCACTCCAGCCTGGGTGACAGAGTAAGACCTCGACTCAAAGAAAAAGAAAGAAAGAAATACTTAGAGATATATTTATAAGATCTATACTGAAAACTATAAAACTTTGATGAGAGAAATTAAATACATTGTTTTATTCATTGATCAAAGATTCAGTATTTCTTAAAATGTCAGTTCTCCTCCAAATCTATAGATTCAATAAAGTTATCAGAGTGTTTAGTAGATATTGACAAACTTATTCTCTAACATATAATGGGTTTAGAAGACAAAAACAACTTTGAAAAAGGACTTGCAGGACTTATAGTTTTAAGATTTATTATAAAGTTACACCAATCAAGATGACATTGTATTTGTGTTAAAATAGATGTATATGGCTCAGTGGAACAGAAAAAGAGTCCAGAAGTAGATTCACATTATAGGAGGTCAGTTTTTTGCAAAGAGGCCCAGGCATTTCATTAGAAAAACAATAATTTTTCTTTTTTTTTAATCATTAATTTTTTATTTTAAAGACATGGGGTACAGTTCAGGGTTAGGTATACAAATGTTCATTATGCAGATACTCTTGTTGATGAGGGGTGCCCTCTTCTCCCCTGGCAGTTTCCTACTACTGCCAATCCCTTTCTTATAGTATTATGATAATTGTTAAAGGTTCGCTTATGAGTGAGAACATGTGATACTCAGTTCTTTGTTTTTGTGATAGATCACTCAGTATTATGGACTCTTAAGTCCATCCAAGTTGCTGCGAAACTTATAATTTAATTTAGTTCTTCTTTATGGCTGCATAATATTTCTTCATCTATACGTACCACTTTTTTTTTTCATCCAGTGCTCTTTCAATGAGCAGCATTATTGGTTCCATTTTTTTTGCTATTGTGAATAATGCTTCAATAAACATGCATGTGCAGATATCTTTTTATAGAGTGATTTGAGTTCCTCCAGGTATATTCCCAGTAGGGGGATTGGAGGATCGTGTGGAAGGTGGATTTTTAGATCTTCTGGACTCGCCAAAGTGTTTTCCACAGGGGTTGTACTAATTTACACTCCCACCAACAGTGTAGAAGTGTTCCCTTTTTCCCACAACCTCTCCAGCATCTGTTGTTTTTGAGTTATTGATGAGGGCCATCCTGACTGAAGTTAGGTGGTCTCTCGGTTTAGTTTTAATTTGCATTTCTTTGATGACTAGTGAGGCTGAGCATTTTTTATGTCTCTGTTGACTGCTTATATGTCTTTTTTTTTTTTTTTTTTTTTTGAGATGGAGTCTCACCGTCACCCAGGCTGGAGTGCAGTGTCACGCTCACAGCCACCGCTGCTTTCACCTGCTGGGTTCAGGTGTTCCTTCTGCTTCAGCCTTCCAAGTAATTGGAATTACAGGCATGTGCCACTTCACCCGGCTAATTTTTTTAATTTATTGTAGTGATGAGGTCTTTCCAAGTTGCCCGGGCTAGTCTCAAACCCGTGGGCTCACGTAATCCTTTCACCTCGGCCTCCCAAACTGCTGGGATTATAGGTGTAAGCCACCGCATCTGGCTACTTAAGTCTTCTTTTGAAAAATGTCTAGTCATATCTTTTGCCCACTTTGTAATGGGGTTGTTTGTTTTTTTTCTTTTTGGCACTTTTGAGTTCCTTGTAGATCATAGATGTTAGGCATGTGTCAGATACACAGTTGGTAAATATTTTTTCCCAGTGTGTGGACTGTCTCCTCACTCTCTCAAAAGTTTCTTTGACTTTGCAGAAGCTTGTCAGTTTGATAAGGTCCCACTTGTCTATCTTATCTCTTATGGCATGGGCACTTGGGGTTTTGATCAGGAATTGATTGCCAGTTTCAATTTCTATAAGGGTGTCTCCTGCGTTTTCTAAGGTTCTTATAGTTTGAGGTTTTACATTTAGGTCTTTGATCCATTTAGAGTTGATTTTTGTGTATGGTTATAGGTAGGGGTCTTGTTTTAATCTTCCGCATGTGGTCAACCAGTTTTCCCAGCACCATTTACTGAATAGGTTCTCCTCTCCCCAGTGGTTGGTGGTGGAGGCTTTGTCGAAGATGAGTTGGTTGAGAAATTGAGGTTTTGCTTCTGGAATCTCTGTCCTGTTCCATTGGTCTGTATGCCTGTTCTTGTACCAATGCCAAGCTGATTATTGTAGCTTTATAATAAAGTTTAAAGTCTGGGAGTGTGATACCTCTCGCTTTGTTTTTTGTTTGTTTTTTTGCTGATTATTGTTTTGGCTATTCAAGGTCGTTTATGTTTCCATATGAATTCCTGTATTGTTGTTTCCAGGTGAGAAGAATGCTACTGGTAATTTAATGGGTATTGCATTAAATCTATAGATTGTCTTGGGTAGGATGGACATCTTAACAATGTTGATTCTTCCAGTTCCTGAGTATGGAATATTTTTCCATTTGTTTGTGTCATCTTTGATGACTTTGAGCAGTGTTTTGTACTTTCGTGTAAAGGTCTCTCACTTCTCCTGGTAGGTAAGGTATTTCATTTTTTTTTTTGTGGCTATTGTGAGTGGGATTGTGCTTTTTATTTGGGTTTTTGTTTATTGTTGGTGTATAGGAATGCGACTGTCTTTTGCACATTTATTTTATACTCTGAGACTTTGCCAAAGTCCTTTATCAGTGCAAGGAGATTTTTGACAGATTCTCTTGGGCTTTTGAGGTATAGAATCATGTTGTCTGCAAAGAGGGATAACTTGACTTCCTCTTTTCCTATTTGGATACCCCTGATTTCCTAGCTCTAACTAGAATTTCCAAAACTGTGTTGAACAGGAGTCAGAGTGGGCATCCTATTCTTGTTCCAATTTTCAGGGGAAATGGTTCTAATTTCTGTTAGTTTAGCAGTATGTTAGCTGTGGGTTTCTTGTAGATGGCTCTTACCATTTTGATGTTTACTCCATCTATGCCTAGGTGTTCGAGGGTTTTTATCAAGAAGGGGTGCTTGATTTTATTGAAAGCTTTTTCCACATCTAATGATATAATCGTGTGGTTTTTGTTTTTACCTCTTTTGGTGTATTTAATTATGTTTATGATCTCACGGATGTTGAACCAGCCCTGCATCCCCAGGATGAAGCCTACTTGGTCATGGTGTATGATTTTTGAGATGTGTTGTTGGATCTGGTTTGCTAGAGTCTTGTTGAGAATTTTAGCATCTATGTTCATCAAGGATATTGGCCTGCAGTTCTCTTTCTTTGTTGAATCTCTACCTGGTTTGGATATCAATGTGATGTTAGCTTCATAAAATGATTTGGGGAGAGTTCCATCTTTCTTGATTACCTGGAATACTTTCAATAGGATTGGTATCACCTTTCTTTGTATGTTTTGTAGAATTCTGCTGGAAAGCCATGTAGTCCAGGAATTTTTTTTTTTTTTTTTTGGTAGGTAGTTTTCTTATGACATAGTTTATTTCCTGGGTTGTTATTAGTCTGTGTAGAGTCTTGATTTCTTCAGGTTTCAACCTGGGGAAGTTGTGTGATGTCAGAAAGTCCTTCATTTCATATAGGTTTTCAAGTTTGTATTTCTTCTGAGTCTGTTGTGACTTCACCTTTTGCATTTCTGATTTTGTTTATTTGGGCTTTTTCTCTCTTTTTCTTGGTCAGTCTAGCTAGGAGTTCATCAATTTGTTCATCCTTTCAAAAAACCAGCTTTTTATTTCATTGATTTTTTTTTTTTTTTTTGTATTATATTTTTGTCTTCTCTGTCTCGAATTTGGGCTATTATTTTGGTAACCTGGATTCTTCTGCTGAAGTTAGGTTTTGGTGTTCTTGCTTTTCCAGTTTCCTTAGGTGTTTTTTTTAAAGACTGTTAACTTGTGATCTTTCCATTTTCTTCATGTGTGTTCATAGAGATATGAATTCCCCTCTTAGGACTGATTTCATGCCATCCCAGAGATTTTGGTAAGATGTTTCTTCGTTTTTATTTGTTTCAAGAAATCTTTCAATTCCTGTTTTGATTTCTATGTTGACCCAGGAATTGTTTGGCATCATGTTTAGTGTCCATGTCTTTGTGGGTTTTCAGGAACTTTATTGGTGTTGATATTTATTTTTATTCCATTGTGGTCTGAGATTGTGTATGGCAGTATTTCAATCTTATAGAAGTTGTTTATGCTTGATTTATGTCCGAGGATGTAGTCAATCCTAGAGTATGCTCCATGTGGTGATGAATAGAAAGTATATTCCATGGTTGTTGGGAGGAGTGTTCTGTAGGTATCATTTAAGTCCATTTGGTCAAGCATCATTTTGAAGTTTCAGATCTCCTTGTTGATTTTTTTGACTTGATGATCTGTCTAGGAATGTGAGTGGGGTATTTAAGTGCCCAGCTATGATAGTGTTAGAGTCAATATCTTTTTTAAGTTTACCTAGAAGCTGCTTTATGAAAGTTGGTGCTCCTATGTTGGGTGCATATGTATTTAGGATGGATATTTTTTGATGGATTGAACCTTTTATCATTATGTAGTGACCTTTTGTATCTTTTTAAATTTTTGATAGCTTAAAGGGTATTTTGTCTGATATTAAAATCACAACTTCTGCTTTTTTTATGTGTTCTGTTTGCCTGAAAATTTGCTTCCCATCCTTTACTTTGAGTCTATGAGTGTCCTTCTGGTGAGGTTTGTCTCTTGGAGACAACATATTGTTGCATCATAATATTTTATTCAATTTGCTGTTCTATGTCTTTTCAGTGGTGCATTTAGTCCATTCACATTCAGGCTAATTATTGAGATATGAGAGTTTATCCCTGTCATGAGGTTCTTATAGAATTTTTGTTGCTGCTGTTTATTTGTTTGTTGTCTTTCTTTTGATTTTTGGATTGGTGCATGTGTGTTTTCCATCTTTTTCCTGCATTCTGGTGAAGGGCTTTGTCATTCTTTTTTTTTCTTTCTTCTGTGTTTAATACTTTCTTAAGTGTTTCTTGTAGAGCTGGTCAGGAGACAGTGTAAGCTCTTAGGGATTGAATGTCTGAAATAATTTTAGTTCTCCATCACTGATGCAGCGTAGCTGGGTAGGTAATTCTTGGTTGAAATTGTTTATCTTTGAGAACTTTGAAGATTGGACTCCAATCACTCCTAGCCTGAAGTGTTTCTGTAGCTTTTCTGCTGCTATTCTAATTGGTCTTCCCTGGTAGGTAATCTGATCTTTTTCTCTTGCTGCCTTTAGGATTTTTTACTTTTATACCTACTTTGTGTAGGCGAATTACTATATGTCTTGGAGTTGGTCTTCTCATTTTTTGTCTTGCAGGGGTTCTCTGAATCTCTTGTGTTTGAATGGTCACATCACTGATGAGATGAGGGATGTTTTCTTGGATAATTTCATGGAATATTTGTTCCAGAGTGGTCTCTGTCTTTCTGTCTGCCTCAGGGATTCTAATTAATCTTAGGTTTGGCCTCTTGATGTAATTGCTCATCTCTTGAAGGTTTTGTTCTATCTTTTTAAGCTTCTTTTCTATGTTTTTAACAGTTTGGGTTAGTTGCATATTTTGGTCCTTAAGCTCTGAGATTTTTTTCTTTTGCTTGGTTAATTCTGCTTTCCATGCTTATTAGTTTGCTGTTTGTTTCATTCACTGTATTCTTTATTGCTTTTATCTCAGTTATCAACCCCTTCATTCTTTCCTTTCTTCATGTCTCTCCTTATTTATATTTATTATCTCTATTAATATCTTGATATCTGGGATTGTGGCTTGAGACCAGTCATTCTGGGAGCTCTTCATTGTTTGCATTCCGAAGTCTATATTCTCATTGGCTAACCTCCCAGGAGTCTGTGTGAGACCCATATTCTTCCTTTGGTTTTTCTTCATTTGTGTAGATTTTCCTCCCCCTTTTTTTTTTCTTTGAGTTGGAGTCTCACTCTGTCACCCAGACTAGAGTGCAGTGGCCGTTCCCGGCCACTGCAGCCTCGACCTGCTGGGCTCCAGTGATCCATCTGCCCCAGCCTTCCAAGTAGCTGGAACTACAGACGCACGCTACCACGCCAGGCTAATTTTTTGATTTATTGTAGAGAATAAGTCTCGTCAAGTTGCCCAGGCAGGTCTCGAACCCGTGGGCTCAGGCAATCCACTCACCTTGGCCTTCCAAAGCACGGGATTACAGGCTGAGCCACCGAGCCTGGCTACCTCCCCCTTTTTTTACTTCTTCTTTGATTCTGCTATTCAGTGAAGGGGGAATAGATTTTACTTCTGTTTGCTCTTTCTCCTATTCTTCTTTATGTAGATCCTTCTTTGGGTTTGTTCAGTCCTGAAGCTGGACTTAGGGCAGGACCTGTGCTTTTTGCAGTTTTGAGACTGAATTAAGGGGGGAGCTGTGATTTAGGAGCTATCTGCAGATCCCAGTATCCACTGACAGGTGTGTGGGCCCCACTGGAGCCCTCTTCCCACCACCTTACAATCTCTGCATGTAGTGTGGGGGGGGGTGTATGTTTGCCCCCTGAAACCAAAATGCGGTAAGGAAAAGAATGGGAAAAGGAAGGAGGAAGACAAAAGGATGGTGGAGAGTGGGAAGAAGAGGGAAAGCAGGTGTACCAACTACAATTAAACAGAGAAACAAAGACAGAAAAAACAAAAAACATACAGACATACAAACAAAAAATCCCCCATTGATGTCCTCTCCCGCATAAATACACATACACAAACAGAAAAATCTTTTTTAAAAAAAATTTTAAATAACAGAAACAAAGCAAGTACAAAAACATAAACAAAAACAGAAAGAAAGAGAGAAGGGAAAAAAAAAACAAAAACTAAAACCAAAAGAGCAAAGATTAAAAATCCAAAAAACAAAACTCACTCTGTGACCATTTCTGTAATTCCAAGTTCCTTTCGTCTGCTGCTGCCACGTTAACAAACGGCTCTGGTCTCCAGCCCCTCCCCTTCGCTCTCAGTGCAGGCTGATAGGGTTACTCTCAGCGTAGGTTACATGCCCCATGGACTACTGTGGGAGGAGGATGTATCAGATCTGGACTCACCCACCTTGCTGCCACTGCTGTTAAGTCTCCCACTCAGTCTGATGTGCCTGTGCCTGTTTCAGCATGGGGGAGGGGTGTCTGTCTCTTGATTCCCGGTATGGAGGCTGGACAGAGCTGGGTGGGGCAATGCAGGTCTCTTCCCGGTCCAAGACAGAGAAAATGGCCTCAGTCAGCATCTCCTCACCAATGGCTGGGCTCCATTCCAGATTTCCACCCCCTACTCTCTCCCCGCTTCCTGGAACTCATGCCCAGTCTTCTGCCACAGGTGATGGCATGGGCCAGTTGCCAGGCGGTAAGGAGCAGCTTTCCTCTGCTGCCTCCTCTCAAGAGAGTCCCGAGAATGGAAGATGATCCTGCATGCCGGGGTCTCCAATCTCAGGGCAGTGGGGGGGTTGCAGTCACCTCTAGAGGAGAACCCCGGATGCATGAACCCAAGTCTCCCCTCAGACGAACTTTCACTTACCTACTGGTACACACCCACTCACACAGAGAGTGTTTATGGGAATTCAGCTTTTGTGGAGATGCTCACAGTCTGACCTGTTCCATCACCATCTTGCCACCATCTCTAACAAATAGTTCTATAACACATTTATATATATAGAAAAAATTAACAATCCTTACTTCATACCATATACAAATGAGTCACAGAGCTAAAGTGATAAAACTTCTTGAAAACATAAGAGAAAATCTTAGTGACCTTGGGTTTGGTAAAGATTTCTTGAATAGAATATCAAAAGCACAAATTATCAGAGAAAAAAAATCTGGGAATATATTCAAAGGAGCAGAAATTGCTCTACCAAAAACCACCTGCACTTGTGTGTTTATCGCAGCACTATTCACAACAGCAAAAAACATGGAACCAACCCAGGTGCCCATCAGCAATGGATTGGGTAAGGAAAATGTACATATACACCATGAAATACTATGCAGCCATAAATAATGAAGTAATGTCCTTTGCAGCAATGTGCATGCAGCTGGAGGCCATTCTAAGTGAACTAGCACAGAAACAGAAAATTGAACACTGTATATTCTCACAACATTGGTTACACATGGACACAGATAGGAGCAACCAACACTGGGAACTCTCAAAGGGAGAAGAGAGAGAGGATGGCAGGGGTTGAAAAACTAGCCACTGGGTACCATGCATGCCATTTGGAGTATGGGCTTAACAGATACCCAAACCTCACCTTTATGCAGTATACACATAAAACAAACCTGCATATGTACCCTTTGAAACAAAAAATTAGAAAAAGAAGAATACTAAGTTAAAATTTAAAAAGAATGATCATGCCAAAGTTCTGGTGAGGATTTGGAGCAACTACAACTCTCATACACTGCTGGTGGGAATTTGAAGTGTATAACCACTTTGGGAAGTCATCTGGGAGTTTAAGAGCTAAACATACACTTGCCATTCCATCTAGTCACTTCTCTCCTAATATTATCCGAGAGAAGTGAAAGCATATGTGTATAAAGACTGGTGCACAAATGTGTAACAGCTTTCTTTGAAATAGCTAAAAACTGGAAACAGGTGCCCAGCAACAGCTGAGAATAGTTAAACAAGTTGTAGTATGTCCACACAATGGAATATTACTCTGCCACAAAAAGAAATAAATTACTGATACACACAACATGTATCACTCTCAATATGCTGAAAGGAAGAATCCAAACCAAAAAATATTGTATAGTATATAACTTAATTTCTATAAAATTCTACAAAATGCAGAATTCCTAGTGACAGAAAGGAAGTCAGTAGTTGACTAGGAAGAGGTGGATTACAGAGGGGCACAAAAGATTTTGAGGATGATAGATATGTATATTATCTTGATGGTGATGGTTTCACTAGTATATATATATTTGTCAGAACTCAGCAAGTTGTACGCTATGAAATAAGTGCAGTTTTTGTTTTTGTTTTTTTTTGAATTGGAATCTCTGTCCTCCAGACTGGAGTGCAATGGCCGCTCCCGGCCACCGCAGCCCTGACCTGCTGGGCTCCGGTGATCCTTCCGCCTCAGCCTTCCAAGTAGCTGGAACTACAGGGTGCGCTATCACGCCCGGCTAATTTTTTGATTTATTGTAGAGATGAGGTCTCACCAAGTTGCCCAGGCTGGTCTCGAACCCGCGGGCTCAGGCAATCCACCCACCTCAGCCTCCCAAGGTGCGGGATTACAGGCTGAGCCACTAAGCCCTGCTATAAGTACA